>JAUZNJ010041094.1:0-10138 GCA_034780135.1 Jordanella pulchra | reverse complement strand
TATATATTTGACTTATTCTAATGTATGACGGCTAAGTAATGGCCATATTATGGTCCACTTGAAGCCTGGTGTGAAATTTTCACTGTGAGTGAGCATTTGTAGTGCCATGAATGCAGATGTCTTACGAGAAAATGTCGGGGAACTTCATGCTTCCTTTGCATTCAACCTTTACAGAGATGCTGACCTATAAGGCTGCAATCGAAGCAACCTGGGCTTCATTTACACCTTAGTGGTGCCACAGGCGGATCACCTCCTTGCCATGCTGTATTTCTGCCATCAACAGCGTATAAATTAACATCCCGCATAGGAAGCTGATATTTCTCTTTAAACTGTCCATTTTATTTTTAGAAATGTAATATAATAAATTGTATTTCTAGAAGAAATTAACTGTGGGTTTTTATTGTCTGGAAATCATAATCTTAGAAATATTTTGGGCGAAAAGGAATTTTTTTGTTTTATTACCTTTTTAGAGAATCCTACAATAATTTAGTTTCACCGCCTTGAATGAGTGACTGTGAATGTTTCATGCTTTTTTTTTTTCTTTTTTAATATTTTATTTTATTACAATGTGCTGCCCTGCAGATTACTATTTCAAACCATTTGGTTATGATAATCACTTTTTGTGCTACCGGTATGTGGGAAGTTTGGTGAAACTATGACAAGAATACCACTTTGGTATCACACTTCTGTCACTGTATGTTGCCGCTCACTATTAGCCATCTGAACACATTTTAAACTACAGTGACTCATTCTGTCTGCTTGGGCTTGTTTTGCTCCATTGCCTTGTTTTTTTTCCTGCCACAGAATAGTCTCTCTTCCAAGATGAAAATATACATTTAGTGAAAAGATTTGAATTCTGTTTTTTTAAAAGAGGTTCTGGAAGAGTAAATGGTCATTAGACAAAACCCTGAAGGATATTCAGATCGAATCAATGGTTTACCAAAACATTATAAAATGTCTAAGGGAAAGAAAGGCCCTCCTTTCTACCCATTACTGAAAAAAATCTTACATACACATATACTGCAATTGTTGCTCCAATATAAGCACACTTATCTAAACTTGTGCTTTCTTTCTTTGATTAGCATTTGTTTAAGTCTTTCAGAGTAAAATATCCCTTCAATTGTTGCTCATTCTGGAGCCAAATCCATGAAGAAATAATTCCCCTACTCCCACGACCCTCCACCTCCTGAAAATACACAACATAAAATTTTAATGTATTTTAAAAAACACAGAACTAGGTGCAGAAGTTCAAATTTATTTTAGAATTTCTTTAAATTAGACATAATGATGGTAGACGTGTACTAATCAAGAGAAAGGGAAATCCACAGACTGTATGTATGCAATTTATCTAAAATTGCACTAATCTGAATATTTCTAGTTGTCGGTATTTCTTAGGAAAGCAATATGGTTTTTGGTAAGAAAAATAACTTTCTCCGACTTTAAAGGAATTTTCTGTTCTCATTTTTGTAAGACTGAATAATCAAAGTGCTATTTTCACAATTTTTTTGTCACATGAACTCTTTAAGTTGAATGTTTTATTTTGCTTTAACACATTTTTACTTATTTCCTTTAACAGGGATTTAAAAGTGAAGACCTCATACGCATTAGTCCAGCTGCCTCTCAAGTTATAAACAGTGTCATTAGCAACAAAGAACACAACAGAACCGTCAAACATTAGGCTTCACAGAAGTTTAAAGCAGGGTTAGGTTCTAAAACAATACCTTGCTTTTTAACATCTCATGAATTGGGATGACAGAAATATTATGGTAAAATTACAAAAATCTACCTGGACATGACCGTTAACATTTACAGATAAAACCGGCAAGGAGATCTTTAACCAGAGGAGCAGCCAAGTAACTTTGGAGAGATCCACAGAGGAAACATGGATGTGGCATCCTGATAGTGATGCATAATGGCCTTTTTACAACAAAACAGGGAATCTCGGCTGGACACATTGGTTGTGCGTACATAAACTGCTTTTCTAGGCCCTGACAAAGCAGAATGGTGGGACCATCGATGTTCTACATGAAGCTGGATGTACAGACTTTGCCACTGTTAACTTAAGTGGTGGTTACTAATTAACAGAGTGCAGGAGGAAACAGATTGTCTGGTCACCTTATAAACCTACCTGGTCAAACATAGATATGCAGACCGATGCATGATGCGAGCTCCCTCACTTTATTCAAGCTATAATCTAACTTGTCTGTATGTTCAATAACTAATTTTATATGCTTTACATTGTGTCTAAATGGGTTCCTATGAGATTTATTGATTTATTGTTTTATAAAAAAAAATTTTACTCTTATTATTAAGCCAAAACTCTACCCAGACTTGTTTCTTCAGACAAAAGAAATCAGTTAGATAAACATGCCCCTCCCCCACCCTGTGTTATTTGTTTTGTTAATGCATTTTAAATTACTCTGAGCTTTGTTAAATAGCAGGCATCAGCAAACAATTTTCAACATAACTGCAAGCTTTTATAAAGAACTGTGCCTTTCACTCCTTTTAACCTATAAAACTTGATGTCTCTTTTAAGTGTCTAAGGTAAGGTAAAATAAAAGTTTGTAAAATAAATATAACAAGTATTAATTTGTGCTGACATGGGGGGATAAGTATAAAAAATAAAGTTACAGGAAACACAAAAAAGCTGTGAGTCTAAATGCTTACTATTTATATACAAAAAAAATCATGTTGGCCAGCTCTGTTATTGTTCAACTGAAAAAAATCTCCAGCAACATGTTGTTACTCAAATATGTTTGATCACCAGTGGAGGGAAGAACGTTCACAATAAATTGCTGCCAAGGTGTTTCTTCCATCAAACCTGAATATGTTAGGTCTTTTATGATCCATTTTCATTTAGCAAGAATTACAGTTCCTAGAAAATCTCTGGTTCCAGTCAAGGCTAAACAGAAAAAAAAAATGTGTGAGAACAAAATGGTACCATGGGGATACAAATAAGAACTTTATGCCCTGAAGCATTTCTGTGATGTTTTGCATTTCATTTTTATTATTTTGATACCTTCTAAAAACATTTTTGAAAATAAGGCACAAGAAAATGTTATTGTGGACAACTGGCCTTAGAAGCTAATTTGTCAGCAAAATATAATCTCACTGTAAGTGCAGCTATTATTTAGAATAACCTCATCATGTAAAAGAAACACACAGCATACATGTTAGTCTGTTATTAATCATTCTTCTTTCAAGTCTGCAATATCCTCACCCCTTAAACAGTCAGTATGCACCTTGTAAAACATACATGTAGTCAATTTGCTGTTCTAAAAACAAAAAAACAGCCAGTCATTTCTAGGATAGTAAGAATGTCTAAATTGTGCACACAGTGTCAATTTTATGTGGCCAACAGTTTTTTTAAGCATGTTTAATCTTTAACTCTCTTGGCTTTTAAGTTCTCAAAAGCATTGATTCCCAAAGTTAAGGATACTGAACTTGAAATATTGGGTGTGGAGAACTTCTATATTAATTAAACTTACCAATAAAAATGTTGATGTTTATACTGAGCAACCTTATAATTATGCCACTATAGGCTTAGGCTGCTGGAAGACATAGGGACCACTTTTCTTTACTCATCTTAATCCTTTCTCTATCCTCCCATTCATGAATGTTTGGTCATTCAGCCCTTAACTTTATGCTTTCTGCGTTTTTTCTGGTCATAGTAGCTTCATCTGGTCTGGTTCAGTATGGCTATGACACCATCCTGTAGGAAAAAATCAGCTGGGCTGCAGCCACAGAGATGGGCATTGTGGAGTCACCATATCATCTTCATGTCATGTATTTGTTCCTCCCAACCACTGAACCAGGTGAGTCCAACCTGCACTATGAACTAAATGGTGCTGGTTTGATTCTCCTGGTTCAGTGGGCAGAACTAATACATGCATAGAGATGACTTGTTGACTCCACAATGCCCATCTCTGTGCTCTGTGTTCAATCAGCACCTTTGATTACAGATAATAGAGTTTGGCCTGTTTTTCAGTGCTAAGTCATATTTGTCTTCTATACATAGCTATAGGTTTAGCTTTTACTATGACTAACTATATATTCTGTCTTTCATCCTTTCATTTGAAACCTGGCTCAGAGCTCACATGCTAACGTGTTTCGTTCCTAAACATAGCCACCTGCGGAGCTAGTTCACCTTTCCTAACATAGGAAGTATCAGCTTCAATGATCCTTGAACCCCAGTCGAGGTTTCTTCCTGTTAAAAAGGAATTTTCCCTCTTGAACTTCGCTGCATGCATGCCTGGTGTGAGGAGTTGCTGCAGAGACTAGAAGAAAATGCAAACGAATATCTACTGTTGCCACATGCGCATCCAGGAAAAGCGGATGGTAAATAATCACAACTAAATATATTGACTGTTGATACTGTAAAGTTTATCATTATACCAACGGTTTATTGATTTTGTGGAAATGTTTGTGTACTAAACCCACAGCGGGTCCATTTTGGTTTAGTAACATGGGTTGAAACATTCTTCCACTCCTCTATGACAAGTTAGATAAGGTTAAACACCTTCCTCCAATCCAACTGACATTTGAGGATATTCCACAGAAGCTTTATTATGAGAACAAAATCTAGCAGCATTCAGTAACCCAAAAACAAAGAGCAAAGTAACAAGAAACATCAATATAAGACTGGATGCCTAATAACTAAAACCAAAGCAGATTCAATCATTTTTACATCAGATTTTAGATTCAGATTTGCTATTTGTAAAACAAACTGAGGAAGAGAAAATTGTTGAAGTTAACCTGTTAACTGAGATATTATTAGTTTAAGATTGGGGGTCCAACTGTTTTATTTACTTTGCTACCTACTTGTGTCATGTTTTTATCTTTACCTGCATTTATTCTGCTTTTATTTACTTCTTATTTTATTGCTTAATTCACATAAACTACTTTGAATTGTCTTTGTGCTGAACCGTGCTATACAAATAACTTACCTTACCTTACCTTGCTTATTGTTCTTGTTAGTAAAGTTACTCACAGTTGGTAGAGTAGCCAAAGATTTTACTTAAGTAAAAGTAAAAAGCATGGTGCAGTGAAAATACTCCTAAAAGTACCCTTTAGTAAAATCTACGAAAGTCCATGTAACTGAGTGAATCAAATGAGTTACTACTAGGGCTGGATGATACGGCCTACATTTATATTGTGATAGATTTCTTAATTTCAGTCGATACAATATCATTTCGATATTGATGTAGGAAATATAAAAGCCTTAGAAAGACAGCCAAGGATTCCTACAACAGATGACTATACAAACGTATGACGAATATTTTGCAATGTTTGTAAAAAAAACATTAAATTTAATAAATATTAGCTTTGCAAAACAAAAACATAAAACTAAACGAAAACCTGGAAGATCAGTCAGTGACTAATGCTATGTTTATACACTGTGATGTATATTGAAATATTGAAAATGTGTGTAAAAGTCCTATTACCAATATTGAATTAAACAATATCGCTATATATATAGATATTGAAATATTGTCCAGCTCTAGTTACTACCCACCTCTGCAAATTATCCAACAAGCCACATTGAAATAAGAAACTTCACAGATGAGAATAAGTAACTACAAGCTGCAGGGAGAAGGGTGTCTCCCAGAGCTCTGAAGAAATGTTTGCCCAGTTCAGGAAAATGTTTGTGTGTTGTTTTGTTGTATTATCTTTGGAAAAATCGTCCTATCTGTACAACAACTATGGAGACCAAATTGATGCAGTGTGTGATGCTTGGTCTGAGCACTGACAGGCTTTCCTTCCACACCTTCAACCTCTGCAGCCATGCTGGCAAAAATTATATGTCAGATTTTAAAAGTATACTATGTAAAGTTTTGTACAAGTACAAGTACTGTTCTTAATAAAAATATCTTCCTAAAAGAGCGACCATTTGACTCAAAGACCAGACATCAGAGTAGTGGACCGACTGGGCTGAATGTCTACGATTCCTTGTGTCTGGCCATGAAGTGGCGGGAAGGATAAAATCAAGCCTCTATGGACCTGATCTTCAAAGATACACAATAGGAGGCGCTATATTACATGTCAAACTTTTGTATTACGTCTAATAAGTGGGAGTGTTGTGGTTGCACAAATGTCAGATTTTGTTCTACCTATTAAAATGGGCAGATTTTGTGCTGCATAGACAGTTTAAAAGTGGTGGTAAAAGAAAGATGTGGTTCTAAGCTATAGAGATGGAGGTAATAATCCAATAAAGTTATATAATAACAGATAAAAGTGTTATCATAAAACATTTTATCTATTATAATTAATATATTTAATATATTAGAGTATTATAAAAAGTATTATAATAGTAATTATAATTTAAAATCATATTTATACAGCACTTTATGCAGGTTGCCTATCTCTAAGTGTTACAAACATGAACCAAAAAATGCTGAAAATAACTAGTTGAATATAAATAAATGAGATTTAATAAAACATAAAAAATAACATATAGAACATTACTGTGCTTCTGCACATTCTTTTATCGAATCCAGGGGGAGAAGCATCCCAGTTAAATAAGAGATGCACACTCTCACTCCCCATGTCTCTTTGCAGGCTCTTTTGATCGCTGCCATAGTAATACTTTAGCCTTTTTTGTTTGTTTTTGTTTAATTGCAAGAATATCCTGCTGCATTAATTTGTGACCACCTGCACAGATGTTTTTTCTTCATTATTATCATTTTACTATTGTTATTTTTGATATTATAAATTTGTTTACTGTGCCTCCTGTGTAACCACAATATGTGCAGATATTTTTGTGTGTCAGTTTACATCAGACTTTACAAGAGTTTTAAAAAAGTCAGCAAAAACTGCGGCTGCTGTTGTGTTTCTGATTTAGAAAATTGCTTTGCACATTTTAAGTATTTACATTTACATAAACTCCAAAGATTAATTTTGTACAGCTTAGTCATAAGAATATGACCTGCATATTGATGGAGGCTAGCCCTCAAAAAAAGGTTTGCAGGTGCTCTCTGCTGAACTAAAAACATAAATCACTTTACACAAACCTTCTTTCCCTTCCTTAAAACCTTCCTTTTTGATAAAGCTTATAGTTAAAAACAAAGTAATTTTTGTTAAGTCACTGGGTGAGTAGAGAGGATAGAGGTGGAGGTAGAGCTAACAGCCTCATTCAGTGGGGGGAAATTTCAGTCTGGATAGTAGGTTTCTCCTTGGTTCTAACTTGGTCCTATTGTGGCTCTACCTTTCTTATACCTAATCAAAAAATAATTATGTTATCCTGAAATATTCTTTGTGTTTGTGCTGCTATATGTTTGGGCTGCTAGATCACATAGAGGCCACTTCTCCTGATTCTGCTTAATTCTATGTCTATTCTCCCATTCTGCATTATTTGTCAAGTTCCACTTATAACTTTTTCCTTTGTCTGCTTTTTCTCATCATAGTAGCTCATAGTAGTAGTAGTTGGTCTGTTTCCTTTCGGTTGTGACTTTATCCTGGGTTGAAATATCAGTTGTGCAGCTGCCATCAACACCTTTGTTGATAGATGTTGGAGCTTGGCCTGTTTTTCAGTGCAGTCCTGTTTCTCTTAATGTGTCTAACTGGATGTCCTCTCTTTCATCCACTGAAATGGGAGCTTGCTCGGAGCTCGTCTGTCTGGCTGTGTCTTTCTTAGGATTTTGCCGCCTGTGAAGCTGACAGTTACCTTTTATACCTCTGCTTTTTCTATGTCTGCTTCTGTCTCCTTGAACCCCAGGTGGCTTCGGCACACTTGGGTTCTGAGCCTGGTTCTGCTGGGGGTTTTTTCCTGTTAAATCAGGACTTTTTCCTCTCTACTGTCGCTGCATGCATGGTTGGTGTAAGCAATGCAATCAGCTGGTTTTACTTAGATAGAAAACTTTTAAGCAGTCTGACGGTATGATCTGGTTCAATTGTCTCTGTAAAGTGCGTTGAGATGACAAGTGTTGTGAATTGGCGCTAGATAAATAAACTGAACTGAATTGAAATTCAGCTATCTAGGTTAGCTGCTCCTGCGCGATGCTGGCAGATGCATTTCACCAAAGAGAGACGGTGTGTGACGTTAAACCATATTTCAACAAAAAACATACCCCAAGTTCTTCACAAAACTATTTTTCAGAGCTGTCTGCACCATTTGATTAGTGCTGATTGCTCCTTTATTGCAGCACACAAACACATATAGGACTCTTAAAAAAGTCAGATATCCATTGAACCAGAATAGTATGAGTAAGATTTGTCCAACCATGAAAACTCTTCTGTCCTGCAGCATGGCATCAGGGCCCATTAGAGAGCATAGCTGGCAGCACACTGAACCATGTCCACCCTGCCAGCTGCACCCTCCTGTACTATGCCAGTAACCAAATGGAGGGTGTTTTACAAGTTGACATTGATCCTGACCAGAGAACAACTGGTTGTCAACAAGACATCCTATTATCCCTTGCACTGATTAAACATTTCCTGCATTTATTTGCACTGATGGCCTACTCACACAATAAAAAGCAAAAGAGTGGTTCACATTTTCTCTCAGAGGGTTGAGATGAGTGGCAGTAAGAAAAATTAGTTTGGCAGCTGTTGAAGATCGCCATGTTTGGAAGCAAAAGGCAGTAAAAATGTCATCCACCTGTGTGTGAAATGCTCTGCTGGAAAAGGCAAGACTTGGGAGAGGATGTTTTCCAGAATTAGATATTTGTCACACGTGCCAGGAAATCCATGGACTTGACAGAATAGCCCAGAGAAGCTCTAGATGTAATTGTTGCCAATTTTCTCAGACAGCAATTGGGGGAAACAAGACTATTTGTTTCATCTGTTCCTGAGTGCTCTCATGCTGACCTTTAAAATCCCCGCTCTTATTTGAGCATGACAGCTATAAAACCCTGCAGTCTTAACTTTTGATGGCTTGCAATGCCTACTATGCTGGTACAAATGAAAAGCAGTTAAATATGGAAACCAAAACAAAAAACAGCTGGATCTAAAAAAAACAGTTACATTGTTTCTTCTTTAGTAAACTCTGTTAAAACATTATAATAGTGTTTAAAATGCAACATGTTACAAATAAGAGTCTGCCGCTTTTCTTTTAATGCCACAGCATTAATGGGTTCACACAGAGATCAGCTCATCATGATATGGGTGTTTGAGGGGATGCTACATTAGGGAAGCCCAGAGGGCCAAATACCATCAAATATTATCACTGATGAAGTTAGGTATCAGTAGTGGTGTCATTTGAAAGTAATTTAGTACACATTTACATTAGCAAGCTCTATATAAAAGCCCTCTTCAACAAAGCAGTTGTGTCTGAAACCCGCCTACACTACTCCCCCCCACCATTTGAGCTGCCTCTGGCAGTTCATGGGCGACTGGGAAAAAGTATGGCCTCCCTTACAAATTTTACTTTTTGATTTTGTATGACAAGTTTTAAAGTATCAAACAAATTTTAATATTAGTGTTAGATATGAAGTCAGAATTCAGCCAAAAATGCATTCACATAATACATACTCAAAAGAGCAGTTTCATTTAAAGCACAAGTGTAAAACTACTCTCCACATGCATTTTAAATGTTTTATGCATCTGTTTCCATACCGTGAGGCCCCAAATATATCCAAGCAGGAGTTATGCTCCTTCTACTTATCAGGAAATCCCACCAGCACTGTTTTCTTCCTAGATATGCTAGCTAGTACCGTTAGTATCTGTAGGCTAAATAAAAATTCAACAATTTGTAAAGGAAAGTCATCTTTAAATAATTTAGTTTAACACAGTCATGAATGTGTTCTGACAGCTGTAGCAATGTGCTCTAAAATAATTAGTTACTTTGGGAACTTTGTATCAGGTAAAGTAAGGTTAGCGTCAGTCTTTATATTGTGGAAAGTGCTGATTAAATAAACTCTAGTTTGTAGTACAAAACAGATATTTACATTTCTGATTATTTTGCAAATACTATTGAGTACATTTTTTGTATGCCCTGTTTATCAAACTGTATGAGGTCTAAATTTCTACTCTTGAAAAGAACAGCTATTAGCCTCGTCTTTAGCTATTAGCCTATTTCTAAGGTGCTGAAATGTAAGTAATAGGAACACACCCAGAAAAAGTACAATGCAGTTGTTTAAAATTTATAAAATAATTGAATAAACATGAATAACTAAAGGGAAGTAATTCCAATAGTTAAAGT
>JAUZNJ010041093.1:0-10138 GCA_034780135.1 Jordanella pulchra | reverse complement strand
TATTTAAATAATAATAGTTATTAATCCATTTCTTTAGGAAATACAGAGGCACAAATCCACATTGCGTTTTTTTTTGTCTTACTGACCACTTAGTGATTTAAACTACAACCACATTCAATAGCACATATACACACACTGATACACAAATCAGTCAGCACCTGCTTTGTCCAGGAACACATCAACATGTGAAAGGGGAAACTAAAATCATTTTCAAAACCAAGAAAACAGGTTATCCCATATAAGGTTAAGGATATCTATTATCATTAGCCTACGTTTTATTGTCTTTTCCTTCATTTTCTTGTCTCCACCAAGATTTGATATCTTAGCAACTGAATAATCTACAATAAGTATTATTATACATTATTGGCAGACAGCCTTAGAATATATCTTCCCATGCAATACATTATTATTACAAAACAGACCTTTGGCATGTTTATACGGCACAAACTAATGGTAGATATGATTCCTTCCTATGGTGCCTTTCTGCTACTAGCAAGTTTATAAAAAATAATATAAATGCTGGTAGAAATATCTGTACAAAGGAATTCACAAAATCAACTTTTAGAAGCACATTGCAAAAAAAAAGTGTATCTGTTCTGCTGTTTGAGTAGTCCACGGTTAATACATAACATTTGAAATAAGTGAACTGGTGACCTTAAATTAGAAAACAAAAACAACATGGGAAAAAATGAACACATACAAATGAAAATGCATCAAAAACATGCAATTTAGAGATTTTTTTTTTTAAAGTAGAGAAAATGCACATACTCTAATGGCGTGACCAAAATCATCAGAGGCACATGTGCCTGTATGAAAATTGTATATTTTATTTTGATTCAATAATGATTTTCAACAAAGAGAAAGAAATAGATTTTTTTAAAGGTCATATAGGGGGCAAAATTTCATTAACTTTACAGAAAATGTTAGATGTGAGGCATTATTAGCTTTAATGATGCCTCAACCAAGAGAGTTCTGTTAAATCAAAGAAAAGTTTAATGTTCATAGAAACATAAATTTTGCGTCATTCACACATCTAAAAAAAACCAGTTTAGTTTCAATTAGGGGAGGTCAATCTGTTACACCCTTGCCTCTCCTCTCCACTGCTGTGGGAACCTAGACAGGAGCACATGCTGTAGATTTTAGTCTATTGCGCACAATGGCTGCAATCCAAAACACACTCAGACAGACCGAGATCTGTCTTTGTTTGGGAATTTTCTCACACTCCTCCCCATGGCTGCAGGAGATACGTCACAGAGCTGTGAACCCTCAGCCTGGGGGAAGGTGCTAAAACCTTGTGAACTATTGTGGGACTGGGCCACAGGATGACATCTGCATCAGCTGTGTCCCTTTATTCATAAGGCAAAGGCAGGACACAAAGTTATACGCTTGCTAATCTAACCTTTATTAGGGACATGACTACACTTGGATATGCAAAAAATAAACACCTTCATAATCTCTTAGTCATATTTACATAGGATTTTTCTAACAGGTGCCTTTTTAGCCAGTTAGTGAAATTCAAATGAACTTGTAATAAAATTTAGAAGCAGAACTATTCATTCATACTATAGTGAACTAAAAACACGATTCATGCATCTACTAAAGCATATTACGTAATTGCTTCTTGTTAGCAGGGTAGGAAATTAAATACTTTTGTTAAAGTGACTAAATATGCTTAAAAAGATGCAAAAGCCATTCATTGTTTTTCAGTGACTATAAAAAGCATAAATATATAGATGTAGAATGCACTTTAAGCTTATTTTCTGTTAAGCTTCTGAAGAATAAATATTTATTTTAACTACCCCCTCTTTGCTTCAGAATCTGATATCTTCTGAGTTCTTCATTTATAGGAAAACAAACCACAAAGCTGCTTCTGCACTGGGAAGTCAGCCTAGTTTAATACTAAGCCGCGTGGAAATACATCCATACACTCATAGGCCGAATTTTACGACCCATCATAGCGCACAGATCTGCTCCACGTTTTTCTTTGTTTCCATCCCATCTCTGCATGATTGCAAACTGTAGCTTCTGGGCTATAGGAATAAAAAAAAGTGCACCTGCTTCAGATTTATTTATGTGCAACTGTTAATAAGTAAACGAAAACAATATATATATATATATCTATATATATATATATAGATATATATATATATTAATTTCAGGGCGATATCGTATTTAAAGAACTGTAGCAATTCTTGTTTGACCTCATCTTTGCTGATCAGTGCATTTCATCCTACAAAACGTGACATCATCAAGTATCTATTATAGAAAAAGAGTGAACATATGCAAAGAGCAAAGAGATGACACTCACCTATGAAGCGCTGTATCCCGTGTAAATACGCAGGAATGCTGAAGGCTACGGTATATGAAGCCAGTCAGCCTCCTCAGCGCACAGAGGATGCGCAAAATATGCTGTTTATGTCTCGGAGTGTAAAGAGTAGTGATGGCTTAAAAAAAAAAGAAAAAAGAAATGTAGAATTGGATATAGCAGCATCCGTCCAACTCCAGCCGTGGTGCTGCAAACAAAGTGATGCTCCAGCAGCTTCCAGAGACGCACAGCTGCTCCCCCCTCCTGCCCGCCCACCCTGCGCAGGTCAGCTGGACTCAAACCCGCCTGACACTCACTGTTGAGCCCCAAACACGCAACCTTACCATCTGTTGTGATACCGCTGCCATGGACACAGAAGTCCCACCCTGTGGTGCTGTAGTGATGAAGGAGCCGATGACTTTCTGAGCGCTCTGACAGGCTGACTGCGAGCTGCTCACTTAAGGCTGCATTCGCTCAGTAGGTCAACATCACTGAATTGCGTTTGTCATCATTTTCTCTTATGCTTGAAAGAGGATGCCGCGGTGGGGGGGTATCAAAAGACATTTGGCGCCATGAGGCCAGATATGATCTAAATTTAATGACCTGCTACTTAATGATTCATAATTATTATGGAAGGAAATGGACTTCAAAGTCGATCTCATGCATATCTACTAAATACACACAGACACACATTCATAAGGACCTGGACTGCATGGAATCTTAATCCGCATCCATTAACCTGCTGCAACTTAAATATACACCTTTAATAGTGTAAACACTTTATTTTATATTTGCAGAAGAAATTAGGAAGAATTTTCTCTTGCATATGCAAGTTCATATCTAAAACAATGCAACACTTTGACCATAAGTTGTTTTAAAAAATAGCTTCTCTTTCTTTTCAATTCAATATTCAAGACACTAGAGTAATTAGGAATTTAGCTGCTCTGATAATGGGTCTGCTTAATTATGAAATCCACTCATTACTTATATAAATATCTATAAATCACACACTGATATTTCACAGACAATAAAGAACATGGAAAGAAGCCAGTGCAGCTGTAGAAAGCGTAAAATTCTCAGGTTTACACAATTCGCCTTCAGTGACTCGAATCCATCGGGCCATGTTATCAGATTTCTTTTGCTTTAACCTTCTTTTAAACACATTTAAGTCTTATTACATTTTAAATCTAGAGAGTGGAGGAAAAACAAAAGAACATACATAGCTGCTCCTTGACAGCGACAAATCTATAATGAAAAAAAATCTGTAATGACATCATCTTTCTTTTATGTGTTGTCATAATTCTGCTGAACTAAGCATCTCAGTCAGATTTAAGTTAGGAGTT
The DNA here is from genome assembly GCA_034780135.1 of Jordanella pulchra. Lineage (NCBI taxonomy): Eukaryota > Metazoa > Chordata > Actinopteri > Cyprinodontiformes > Cyprinodontidae > Jordanella > Jordanella pulchra. The sequence continues at coordinate 6,490 of JAUZNJ010041093.1, read as the reverse complement.
TGAGTATACGACTCCAAAACCTCCATTTTGTTTTGTTTAAGTTATTCAGAACTAGCAGACTTTGAAATCATTTTTCCTGCTGGTTAACCCAGGTGAAATTGAGCTTTAGGTCACAAACTACTGTGTTGACATTCATCTTTAATAGGTGACTGATAGAGAGGTGAATTTATTGCTCTATTAATTACAGCAAGACAGCAAAACAGCCTCAGAAAAACTCCCTACAGCCACCATGTTGAACTTCATGCTGATCTTCTGTTGACATTTAGTTTATTTCGAATAAGATGTTACTGGATTCATGCTTTTCCTGGATGTTAGCCTTTACAACCTCACCATGAAGAATATTTTTTTGCAGAGCCTTTTTAATATTAAAGTATATTAGAGTAATTTTGGTTGGCTTGGATTCACCATTGTCACGTTTTCCTTATGTGCATGTAATGTCACTCCCTGTGGTTTGCTCGAAGCCTAAGAAAAGAAATGCTTTTCATACTGATAGAAGTCAGTGAGCTTTTTCCCATCTTTGTTTTCTTTGGATCAGGGCATGATGTGTTGCCTTTATGATCCTCAATCTACCCCAGGTCATCATGAAATTTTTTTTAAACAGATTTCTGCAGGTCTGACATAATTAGGCTTAGCTGTGTCTGGTGAAATAATCCCACCTAAATGTAGTTTAGCACAGTTATCATCATGTTATAACGAAAGGGCTTCGTTATCTTATATTCATTTTTTGTTTTATGATATAAATATGTGTGACAGAAAATTAAAAACAGAAGAAATCTGGAGCTGGACAGAGATTTTGTCACAGTCCTGTATGTGCTGTTGCTAATACCCATGTGTACATGTATAAATGTTGCCTTAAAAAAAAACTGTAATGTAGACAAGCAAAAAAAAAAATCTTTATGTTGTATCAGCATTTAAGGTGTGTGGGGGGTTGTGTGTGTGTGTGTGTTCCAGCTGGGAAAATCATAATTTCCCATCATTAACCTGCAGCTCTAGTGGTGTGGTTGCCATGGCAACTCCTCTCTCTTAGGGAGAGCCGATGCAGCACATCCGCACCGGTTTATTAGATTTCTGATCACACAGCTCCTTCCACATGGCCATCTGGGAAAAACAAGCAAACGTCGAAAAGAGAGTCCTCTGCTTTACCTTTCTCCAAGTCTCTGCACGGTAAAGCTGCGTCAACTCTGCTGACGGGGCAAGAAGCTTTGTATTGTTTTGGCAGTGTTTGTGTTCAGTCACACTTAGATGGAATGTAAAATGTGAAGTGAGAAGATGAATGGTCGGATCAAAATAAACTGCACGCTGAAAACTAGATAAAGACACACAGAGACTCTATCCCCTCTGCGGCTGAACTGATGAACGCCTCCGCCTTTTAGCAGAAAGTCTCAGCTTGAGTTCATCCACAGTTTATTCTCTGCACATGCTCAAGATGAGAGAGTTTAACTTCCTATGATAAAAAAAAAAAAAAAAAAAAAAAAAAAAAAAAAAAAAAAAAAACTTCCTATGATAAAATAGATCCAGCAGATGATAATTACATTTTCCTGGTCAAATCGACAGCTTGATGCCGTCTTCAGATGCAACTGGAACAGATGCCTGCAGGCGAGCATGTAGCACATTTGCAACCTTGTTGTACATCACAATTACACCATTATAACCATCACCTGGCTGCTGGAAATACTGTTGACAAAGACCACATGCTGTTACACTCACTCAACAACCCCACGTGCACACGTACTGATCTGACGCCGTGTTTGGCATGGTTCATGCTATCTAATCTGCAAGACTGATGGAATGTAGACAGGAGTTCGACACAGACAATCTCATCCACTTTGATAGGAATGAAAGCTGCCCGAGGAGCTCAGCTATCAGCTATCTCAGCACCTTTCAGTATCATCATAAATTTACCATATCACACTGCACTCGTGGAAGGCTATTGATATTTAATTGTTTACATGCAGTGTTTATGGAAAGGATTTTGTGTTTGTTTTTTGTTTTTTTTTTCTGCTAACATGCTAAGAATAATACTCCTCCGCCTGTATGTCTAGGGCTACATGATGTTTGCCAGTTATTTGAAAAGGACGGAAAATAAAGTTGTAAATAACAATCAGAAAGTTTGCCATGTGTTTATAATTACATCAATGGACAAAGCAGAAAGGTGAAGGATTAACCTGTGAAGATGCTTAAAGCAGGAGTAGATTATAAAAAAACATGGCATGCTTTGAACATCTCAGGAAGAGTGTTTCAATCATTCTCAGAAAATGATAAAAATATATCACAATTCCTACTATAACCAAAACATAGCTAACATGTTATGTACATGATGAGAGATACAATAAGAGACGCATCCAAGAGGCCCAGAGGTGCTTTCGAGGAGCAATACAAAAAAAACAAGGAGTCTTGTTTTAGGTTTACCAGAAACTTGTCTGGGATTGAATATGGACTGCATGGTAAACATGGGAAACTAACACCATGAACCCCGAAGTCCCTGTTGTGAAAGGGAAGTCACATGTTTCACGTGTTTCCCCTGCAGAATAGAAAAGCGGGTTAAAGTTGATGGGAAAATGGATTTAACTCATGAAGAAAAGTAGTATAAACCCTGCAAAAAAACAGAGCTACAATAGAATGGGTTAGGTCTCTAGCGTCCAAGAATTAGCTACCAGTGTTGTTTTAGTGTCCCCAGGGTTGAACACCCACAACTTTAGTTCATCGGACTCATTAGAGGAATTGATCAAAAAGTTTGCTGAAGCTGTAATGAGACAGCAGGTTTTTTTTTCTTTGCATCTCTGTGATGAACTGACTTTCCAGGTAAGAATTACTGTCCCTTCACTACTTACTGATGAATGTCTTTCAACTTCTTTTCCAGAACCTTTGGAGGTTTATTCAAGCTAAGTCCCAGAATGCATCATATTTCCATGTCAGCCTTCTTGCTGCTCCAGACTGTTCATCCTCATTCTTGACACTTTCACTGTCCTCACTGCCCCATGAACCCACTCCTTCCTAGATCCTCTTGGACCTATCTTCCCACTCACCCATCACCCACCTGCTTCTCCTCCACACATTCGGGACAAGAAACACAAAGAATCCACAAACCCTTTTCCAGTTTAATCCCACAAAGTCAGACCAACAGCGGGTATGGAAAGTTTGGTTTGAATACGTTTGATGATGTTAAAGTTTTTCTTTTCTTAATAAATATGAAAAAAAAAATCCACATTCCTGATTTTTTTTTCTGTCAAGGTGGGGTGCTAACTGTACAATGAGTAAAATTAGTTTTTTTGGATTTTAGCAAATGGGTACAATGAAACAAAAATGCAAACTTTAAAGGGGTTTAAATACCTTCTGTAACAACTGTATTCATTTCAAAACCAGTTAAAGTCAAAATCAATGTATTTCTCTCTAAATGTTCTGGAGTAAAGCTGTCTGAAGAGATTAAGCAATAGATGAGGACTGGATTTGCTCAACAAACTCAAATTTGAATTAAAACATTAACTACTTGTGAACTCATTAGGTCAAATCAAAATGATTGTTGACCAGCTTTACTAATTTTATACAGTAATTGCTCCATCCATGAAGATCTGTTAGCCAAGTTCCCCACTTCCAGTGATTCCATATTAACAACAACATTAATATTTGATGCCTATGTAGCAGCCTTTTACATTTCTGATATTCTACAAAGCCGGAGAACTAAATACTGCCTGCAGATCTGAAGATCAATAATGATTTTTTTCTTCTAGCCTTGCATTTTAGAGACTGCTTGGTCAGTTAAAATCATTTTTGAAATTTTGCACTTAAAAAAGGCCAGTTAAAAGATGACAGAATGATCTATTTTTAATTCTTAAGTTGCAAACCTTATAACTGAAATAACAAAACCATTCCCTATTCATTCCTTTTTTCTCCATCTGCAGATAAAGAAGCAGAGTAAAACATAAGTTATAAGAGAAAAAAAAAGGTTAATCTTCACAATTCTCGGAGGAATTCAACTGTGTCATCAGTATAGCTAGAGATTTGATCTCTTCTAATATTAAAACCATGAAATGTATGCATGATATCAAGGAATCTGCATGTTCTACTCTTGTGTAATAGGAGTGTTTGTGATTTTAGCCATTTTAGGAAGGAATAAAAAAGGGGTGTCCTAATTTGTTCCTCACCCGCAATTAAATTTCGTAAACTACTCTTTATTGAAAACTTTATAAAAGTATTTTCTTCATACATTACATTAATTTTTTGTGTTAACATTGATGTCCACATGTAAAAATATGCCAGAAACATTAATTTAATATTCAGTGTATATCAGTAGAATTCAAAGTTAATTAACTAATATGAAGCAAACATGCTAAAGGGTTGTATGCCAGATAGTAAAGAAATATTACACAATCACCCTGCAAGCAAAATAGCCTTCAAAATAATGCACAGGCAGCATGTGGGTGGAGCATAATTGTGACCCATAAACTTCATTTGGTGCTATATTATAGATTAAAGGACAAAACAGAACCATTGACAGTGAGCGGATCAGTGACTCTGTAGTGCAGAGGCAAGCTTCTTACTGCTGTTGCTTTTCTACACTTGTCTCCTTGGAGATGAGGGTCAGTGCAGCTCGATACAAAGATTTTTTTTAAGCCATTAACACTGATGTAGCTTTTCTGTTCGGACTGCTCGAAGAGCAGCCATCCTTAACCATACCAAGAAGTTTTGGGCTTTTAAGAACATGAAAATTGAGCAATCATGGCTCCATAGTTACTGTAAATGCTCTTTAATACCCATTAAATACACACTTTGGGTTGTAATTTAAGGTCATTGTAATATACTTCAAGCAAAAAACAGTTTTATTCCTAAAAGACAATCATGCTGCTTTCAAACAGCTTCCTACATCCCTCGCTTTTGGTTTATTTTTTGATTTTTCACCTGTCTGAATCAGCAGTCATTGAATTCGTCAGTCTTTTTTGTCTCGCTTAAAACATAACAAGCCAAACAACAGCAACAAAAAAAAATGTTTAAGGGGCAGGAAAAAAAACATCTTCTCAGCTTCATGTGTTGATTCTGGATAAGAAACATCTCCCCACCCCCCATCCCCCCTCCTCCCATTTTCCCCTCTCTTGCAACAGCTGAACAAAGACAACTGCTCTTTGTTGCCTTCATGCTGTGTGTGAGACTGAGGGCCAGCATTTTTTTTACTAATCTAAGAGGCAAAGAAATAAAAAAAAAACTCCAATACTTAAAACCCTTTTTGGCCTTGAGTCTGTATTTAGATCATAGGTTCCTTTTTCAGATGTTTTCAACAGAGCTGAGTTTGCTGAAGTAGCTTTCTCTATGAAAGCACCTTTTTTTGTTTAGACCTCTTAATCTTTTTTATATTCGGCTGCCTTTCATGCTTCAGCATAAAAGCACTCTGGATTTTCAAAGAAATGATGCTCTTTTGCTGTCTGAACACTAAGAACTTGTCAAAGTGAAACAACAAAACAATTCATCCCTACCTCCTAAGAATTGTTTTCGTTTTTTCTTATTTTAAATCAGACAAATGCTTGCTGGACAGAAATAGTTGGATTGAACGACTATCTGTGCAACTAGGAAGATTCATGGAACATAAACACGTAGGAGAGAGAGGAGGAAGAATGGAGAGTGATGGAATTTATTTTCCTCTGTTACCACACCCAGTTGCTCCAGGCTGCTTTACCAGGCTGGTTATTCAAGAACTTGACTTTTTTTTCTCAATATGAATCTTGGATTTTTATATTTTTTTCTTATATGCAAACACTTATGGTTGTTTCATGTTGGTGTGTCCTTCCATTTACTTGGAATGTGCAATATTTGTTTGAGAGAATAAAAGGGGGCTTTTATAATGAATTATTTTCCTAACACATGGAGAATGCATTATTAATTACAGATGTCAGATTGGGTGTGCCACATAAATGTTGCAGACTAAAACAGAGGCTTTCTGTCCAAGGATAAATCCTGCATAATGTTTCATCTCTTGTGGTGAATGGGGTAGTTTAGCTCCATTTCCTGACAGGCTAATGTCAATAGATGAAAAGTGAATGAGTGCAAGTGCAAAGGATGACTATTAGCACTTATAAAACTAAATTATTCCAAAGGAGGAAGAAGAGGAAAATGTCAAGGACAAGAAAGATTAGGAATATATATAAAAGTACTGCACAAAGTCTACAATCCTTACATATTCAGCTGTTTTGTTATAAAAAAACAACTAACAAAGAAACATCTAGATGTCCTCTAAGGCAACTTCTGTGTTGATTTTAGTAATCAATCAGCAAGTCTTCTCACTGAAAGCCGATGATTCAGCATCATGGTTGGGGCTTATTGCAGTCTCAGGAGCTTGAAAACTGTCTGGAAGACATTTGGGATTGTCATGAAAGAAAAAGCTTCATTAGGTTAGATCAATACAGACATCTCTTCAAAGACATACAGTCCCGCAGCATTTCAACCCTTCTGAGTCTCATTATGGGTGAATAATCAGATGATTTAAAGTAAACAGCATGACCCT
>JAUZNJ010041092.1:0-10138 GCA_034780135.1 Jordanella pulchra | reverse complement strand
TAAACTGTTGAACTTTTTCCCAGTATCCGTGTGGTGTTCTGCATGTGGGTTAGAGCACTTAAACCCACCATGACAATTCCCACCAATCACATCATCCTTAATATGAGATTTCTCTAAACTTAAAACAAAACTGTTACAAGTCAAATATGAACCACAAACCATAAATTGAAATATTACACATTCTACTCTGCTTCAAGTAACATTATGACTTTATGTGTAGGTCTATCAAGCAAGACTGTCTTGATTTTAGGTTTACCCTTTATGTCACGTGTTGTATTGCTGACTAGTAATTTGACCTTTCTCACCCTGCTGTCTAATGATAGGAAGACTTTGTAGACTCTGGCCAACTTCCACTCCCTGCAGGGGGCTTCATCATCCTGCAGAAACACAATGTCATTCACCATCAGATTTTTTTTATTCTTCTGCCATTTCTCTCTTTGTTGTAAACTCAGTTGGTATTCCTTTCTCCATCGAATCCAGAATTCATTTGCCAAATACTGAACTTTATATCATATTTTATGTAAGTGCAGATCTCCCTTTACAAATTGTCCCGGTGGAAAAAGAATGACTGTGGACTTCATAGTGAGAATGTGGTTCAGAATCAAAGGTTCGGAAGGGGATGGGTCATTCAGGTTTTCAACGGTAAGTGGTCTGCTATTGATGATCACCATCACCTCGTAGAACAGGGTTCTCAGATCGGTCTTTTCCACTGAAGCAGCTCCGTGCCGGTTGTGGTGCCCGAACCTGTTTCAGCACGGATTGCTTCTGTTTTGACCAAATAACCCCCACCGCTGAATAGGTGGCTCTGCAGAGCAAACCGATGAGTCAGCGTCAGCGTCACAACTTGTGGGCGGTCAGCGCGGGGGAAAGAGGGAAAAAAGGAAATAAAACAAATTTTGTCCAGGAGATGGAAAACAGGTGAATTTCATCAATCTAAGGATCAGATAAACAGCAGAAGCTGAAGAGAACTGGGGATATCTGTAACGGTATGTTATATTTCTAATATTACCATATTATTTGTTATTACTTCTACATTAAGGTTCAGATAACAGTGATCAATCAGCTTAATATTATGAGCTTCATTGTTTTTTTTTTATTTCTTCCCATGTAAACCATAATTTGCACCACAACTACAACCAAAATATTATTATTCTGTTTTCAGAGGATAGTGAACAATAATGTTCATCCTGTTTGTAGTGAGCTTCGTTGTTTTAATGAGCAGATTTACGTTTTCAAAGCATAAAATTATGAAGTTGGTGTCTGGTTGTAGTTTCTGTCTTAGGAAACACGGCAGCCACACAAACTCCCGTTTTTTTCATTACAGCGACTTAAATCGTCTTTGCATCACATCCATCGATTCTTCGGCTATTTTAATGCCGCTATTAGAAAGTTTCTACTATGATAAAGTAGAAGAAACACTTTTTAGCTTAACTTCTGATAAGAAACGACAGCCGGGCACCAACTTCAGCCTGGTCCGTTGGGACTTTTTTTTTTATGTAAACCTTACTTGGCACCACAACAATAACCCAAAGATTAATATTTTATTTTTTCTGGGGATCGTTACCAATTACCGGGTCATTGCTGGGAGGAGAGCTGTTGGAAATGTGGGGAGTACCTTCCTATGATCAGACATGGAGACGCCGAGGAGAGCAGGTGAGCACAGTGCGAATTATTAACGATCGGTTCTCTTAACTCAGCATTATGCAGCGCTAAAATATATTTTATCTTGTAGAAAACAGAAGCATGAAGACATCCAGTGTTACAGTGGTCCACTTCAGGGAAGCAGACCAGAAAGCTGAGGACGGAGATGAGAGGAAGATGATTCTCCACATTTTAATGCACTCCGACATGACAACGGCCCAGCTTTTCAAGTAAAGCCTTTTTCAACTCAGCTCTCTACCAGGAGACTCAGTGTTATCGCCCCTTCAGGTACGGTCAACCTGTTCCGCCCTCCCTAACAACCAAGCCCATTCTGCTCTCCTCTGGACTTCCTGGATTCACCTAACTCTGCCCCCTTCCCTCCATCTACAAGAACCCTTTCAGAACCACTCCCTCATGGATCCAATCAAGTCATCTACTAAATAAGACAGTTCTGAGAATCTCTAATTTCTCACGCAATCTCTCGATCTTGAACTCACCACCATAACCTTGTTCTTTCAGTGTGACCAGAACCCCAGAACCGCTTATCTCTCTCCCAGAACCATCCTTCGATTCATTGTTAGCTCTTTCAATAAACTGTTTTACCTATTCCTTGTCTCCTGTGGTGTTCTGCATATGGGCCATGTCCAAACCCAACATGACAGCAACAGGTTCTTGATGCTTAATGGAAGATGCGTTTGAACGTTCTGAGGGACCCTTTAGAACAGAAGTGACAGAATCCAATTAACTTGGAGTGGAGTTCCAAAGAGAGCCGGCTTCCTGCCAATCTGGCTCATCTTCATCTAGGTGCTTTCCATCCAGGTAAGCTGTGGCTTAGGCAATAATGAAATCCGAAACTTGTTGCAGATATCTACTCTTCGTCTTGTGTGTTGGTCTGGAGTTCAGACTCTGCGTAGGTCTTCATAGGCATGGTGGACGTCTCCCAAAAGGCCCTTGACATCATGGAGGATATCTTGCAGTAGACACTGAAAATTCTTCTGTTGTCTGTGATAGTGCCTTCTTGGAGAGTTTGCATGTGTTCTCCATTTATTGTAAGTATAACTAAATCTTTGTTTAAACATTTTAATTTTATCTTTTTGCACAGCTTTTCCTTTCTCTGTGACGGTATGAGTACTTACAGGTTTTTTAAATCATATTAAATATGTTTTTAACAAACCTTCAATACTTACTAAACAAAATATCCCTAACTTTTTTTAACAATATGTTTATTGTCTGTTTTTTAAAAGAGAACATACCATTTCAAGAACAGTAACAGTTCAACTTCTTGTGGGCAGTATAAGGTACACCTGTTCACTAATCATAATGTCAGATCAGCATCTTGATCTGGCACACCTGTTAGGTGGGATGGATTATCTAAGCAAAGCAGAAGTGCTCACTATCAAACATTTCGACAGATTTGTGGACAACATTTGAAAGAAATTGTAATATTGTTTTTTCTGGAATGAATTTTAGATCTTTGAGTCTATCTCACGGAAAATGAGAGCAAAAACAAAAGTGTTGCGTTTATATTTTTGTTGAGTGTAGCAACCGGGATAAATACCTAATATAAAGAGCCTTGCCTCAAGTGGAACCACCATATTAGCCATATGTGAGATCATGGCAGTTACATCTATCCAAAATGACTAGACTTTTTGGCATTCCCACATGCAGTGCAACAGAGTGCCCATGCAATCATTACATTTTATACAGCTATCAGGAATGTTGAGATTGTTGTGATGTACTGTAATTTTACAGGTCACATAAGCTCTAACTAGCCATTTGTATTATATTAGTTTTAGTTCAGAGTTTATAGTCTTTGTAAGTGCCTTCAGACAAGCTTTTTTCCACTCATTTTCTGTAATATTTGTTCCCAAGTCGTCTCTCCATGCATTGTCTACAGTGGGAGTTATCCTTCTATTTGGATTGTAGCATTCTGTACAATACCGATAGCTGACCCCTACCATGCTTATTTCTTACAACACACTCTTCTATAACTTACATGGAGGGTCTTTCCAGAGTATGAACCTGTAATTTTATAAAACATTTTAACTGTAGGTACTTAAAGAAATTATTTCAAGGTATGTCATATTTATAGACCACCTGATCAAAGCTCATCAGGTTGCCATCTATGCACAGGGAGTTTTTTAGCATGGGTGGAGTAGAGATATGACTAGAGAGGTAGACCTGATGTTGTGGTACTTTCAAAAGTTAGCCATGCTAGGGGAACAGAAGCAGAGAAATAAAAACATTTCTGTATGGAACTGTGCTGCCCAATCCTACCATTGTAGATTAGGGACCTGAAGCCCACCACCATAATAGGGAAGATACAACAGGGAGTCGTATTCTTGGATATCTGTTGCTCCACCACATTGTATGACTTCGACATGACATTCCTTGACCTTGTATCCTGAGAATTTCCCAAAAGATTCTCAGGATGCATTGATCTAACCAGTGTTGGTCCAGATGATGCAAGGTTGGACAAATAAATAATAATATTGTCCGCAAAGAGTGAAATTCTGTGCTCTATTTCTTTTAGTTTCACCACAAGGATTCTTGGGTGTTGCCATAGGGCCAGGGCAAGCGGTTCAATGGCAAACAAAAGAGGAGACAGGGTGCAGCCTTGTGGCGCGCCTCTGTATAATTTAAATGGTTAAGAAATATGGTTTGTCAATATCTTTGCTGTTGGATTTACATTACGTATGTTATGGAATGCTTGCCGTCCTAGAACAAAACCATTCTGGTCATTAGAGATCAGGGAGGGAACACAATTCTCTAGCCTCCTTGCTAGAGCCTTACAGAGAATTTTGGTGTCACAACACATTAGGCATAAAGGACAATAAGATTGTCTTTCCAGAGATAGTTTGCCAGGCTTTGGGACCAGGGTGATTAGTGCAGATCGTAGGGATGGTGGTATTTGCTTCCTCAAACACTTCTAGCAGCGGGGGGAGCAATTTATCTGCGAACAATTTATAGATTTCTATGGGGCTACCATCCAGACCTGGGGTCTTTACATTTTTCATATTATGCACAGTTTTTGACATTCCATTGATCATTAAACATTTGTCCAGTATGGTCTTGTCATTAGAATCAGAATCAGACATACTTTAATAATCCCAAAGGCAAATTATAGAAATTATCTGTCATGTTTGGAATGTCTAGGTTGTCCAAAAATTCAGACAGTAACTGAAAAATCCTCTGGGTATTCTGACTGGTAAAGGGATTCATAAAATATTTTAAAGAAGTTGTTAATTTCAACTGGACCCACCGCATGTTTTCCATTTTCCAATTGAATTGAATTAATAGTTCTATGTGGCTGCATTTCTTTAATTCTCCATGCGAGAAGCTTACCAGCCTTATCTCCTTTGTCATAATAGGACTGTTTCAGCCAGAGAAGATTTGCAGCAATTTTATGAGTAGATAGCTCTTTATACCTGGTTCTCAACAGAAGGATCTTCTTATGCTTCTCTGGACTGTCCTTTTGGTAGAGCTCTAGCTCCAGAGCTTTAATCTGAGTGTCTCGGTCAATTAGTTCTTTGTAGTGGGACTTTGACTTATAGCTTGTATAGCTTATCATTACACCTCTAATTGTCATGATCTGGGGTCTCTGTACTCTGCTGTGGGTTTTTGTTTTCCTGTGCGCCTGTCCTTCTTCCACCTCCAGATAGCGCTAGGTCATGGATGGAGTACGGTGTGGCTTCCAGCAGCACAGGTGTCTCCCATCTAGCCTCATCAAGTCCCTGTACTTAGGGAGCAGCTGGCAGTTCATCAGTGCCGAGAGTTTGCCAGCTTCTTCTACAAACCCAGATCATGGGTTTGTAGAAGAGACTCTTGGTCTGACAACGCTCTCTGTATGGCGTCTGCTGGGCTGATCTGTTTGGCTGAGTGTTCTGTCATATTGGGAATAAGCTCTTTGCCCACATGCAAAACACCAAGACAGGAGAGCTAGAGTCAGGAATTTTTTAATGTAACTCTGAACAATAGGAATGCAACGAAAACCAGGTCCTGAGAAACCGGCTGGGACTGGAAACAGACTGTCTCTGAGAAGGGAAAGCAAAGTGGTGAGTTCAGGTGGAGTGGGAGACTGGAGACGCAGTAGAGGATGAGGTTTAGTCTTACTGTTTGATGGATGGTTCTGAGTATAGGAGGGAGGTTGTGGTTGTCCAGGGTCCAAGTCTCTCTTGTGGGTTCAAGAGCAATGGAGGAGTGCGGTGGGGAATGGACAGGTCGGCTCAGGTTCGACAGAGACACAGAGGAGCGGTTTAGCTGCCAGTCGGGGGAACCAGGAGATTCTTGAGAACAACGGAGAGAGGGCTCAGGGAGCTTGGGCAACCAGTTGGTAAAATCCACGGCGTCACGAGGAGGGATTTGAGAACAGGAAGGCAGCCAGGGTCTGATCGGGGGGTCGAGGATTTCCAATGGATCACCTGAAGGCAACGGGGAAACAGAGAATCAAGATCACTACGAGTTTCAAGGCAACGTGGAGAAAACGCAGAGACAAGCTCAGGAAGCTCTGTGGTACCAATAGCTGGAAAACATTCGGCGCTGAGGAAATGGCAGCTACTCCTTAAGTACACCGGCTGTTGAGGCTTGATGGAGAACACCTGTGCCACTGGAAACCACACCGCACTCCATCCAGGACCTGGCGCCATCTGGTGGTGGAAGAGGGACAAGGCGCACAGGAAAAAACCCACAAAAGAAGACAGAAAACCCTGGATCATGACAGAACCTTTTTGTGAAATTTTGTTGCAGCAACCAAGAAGTGTCTGGTTGTGGTTATGATGTAGACTGAAAAATTGATCCTCAAGGATGAAATAAGGAATCCTCCCAAATGGTTATTTAACTGGCTATTGCAAAAAGGTATTTTAATTTAGCTCTAAAGCAGGGGTCTCAAACTGGTTCCAGAAAGGGCCGTGTGGCTGCTGGCTTTCTTTCCACCCCAGCAGTAGCACACTAGACTCCATTCATCTCATGAAGTCAGTCTAGTCTTAACCTGATGACTTGATGAGTTGAATGGAGTCTGGTGTGCTACTGCTTGGGTGGAAGGAAAACCAGCAGCCACACGGCCCTTTCTGGAACCAGTTTGAGACCCCTGCTCTAAAGGGACTGTTTGTCGTCCTTCCTTATCTTCAGCTTCTGACTTTCTCAGCACTGTGTCCAGCCGGTTACAAGAATGCACTGCTTGATCCGGCCCTCTTCAAGAAGTAAACCAAAGAGGTCTACTTTTTTAGTGCTTTGTTAGTACAGATTTTTTTAAGTTAAAACTTTTTTTTTCACTGATTTATGATATCATCACTTTTAATTTCCGGCCATGGTGTCACCATTCGACCATTGTGCTCCAAGACAAAGCCAAAGTGAACTACTTTTTCAGTGCTTTCAGAGCTTTCTCTACCCAGGCCGATTTGAAAGTTGTGCATAAAGAGCAATTTAGGAACACTCTGTAATGTTACATTTCACCTATGCTTTCATTCTGAAGTCCAAACTCCGTGATTTTGACAAGAAATGCTATGGGGGTGGTAACAGCCGTATTTCTGTAGAGTCTCTTTAAGATACTCTAGTATTGATAAGGATGTCACAAGTATACGGCACTACAAAAAAAAAAGTATAAGCCACTACATCTCTGTGGAGAGCGTGGGAGAAACGTTCTACTGATGGACAGATGAATATAGATTGAAATATTACCACTTTAACTTTTGTTAACGTTACGGGTTTTGGCTCTGCTCATTTTCATGTTTGATAAAATAGCAGCCGTTCAACTGGGCATTGTAAGGCTGGTAAAGAGAGTGTTTATTAAAGGACAACACTATGAAAATCCCAAAACCGGTATGGTTGTGAGTTTTTGATCATCACGACGAGTTTGCTGCCTCCACTCCTTACTTAGCGCAACCCAAGAGTTACAGGGTGCCAGGGTAATGGCAGATTCAAATAAAAGGATCTGGGAGGCTGATGAACTACAAGATATTGTGAAGCAATCATTCCACCCACTGAAGAGAGTACAAGTGCCCACTGTTACCTTCAATGCCAGCGCAGGAATGCTGTATTGTGTTAAGCCATAACTTTAACAACAACAGCACCATCTAGACAGATGCTGACGTTATTGAACAAAATTAAAAATTATATCTTGAAAACCAAAGAGGCGTAAACGACAGTTCTACTGCAAACTATAGTAGCACTAAAAGGGTAGATGACTTTGGTTTAATTCTGAGTTTAATGGGGAATTGTTGACCACAAGATTACCTAAAAAATACTCATCAAAACATATCTCTGAAACAAGACGGGCGCAAATGATCATTTTAACTGCACAAACCTGCACCAACAAAGAACTAACAATTCAGCAATAAACTCCATTTGCTGAATTTTTACCGTGGTGGGGTTTCAGCTTCAAGCACCTATTTGTTGATGCAGTCTGCATGAAGCCACTGTGGATCAGATATGCACAGGTGTGAACTCCCCATAGTGCTCACAAAGATTATGGCTGAATGCACCTTAAGGGATTTTAGAATCTTGATTACATTACTTGTTCAGTGTCAAATAGCCCACAGAGAGCATTGATATGCACCAAATGCTAAATATTGGTCTGAAAAAATCTATTAATGTGAAATTCGAGGTTTAATTGGTTGTTGCCATTAGTCACATGAAACATAACTCAGTCTAGCGCTTACCAACCTGAAATTTAAGTTACACACTATTTAATTGACTGCAAGTTTTGAAAGCTTGCAAAGTCTTTTAAATTTTTCTCCATCATTACCTTCTGTTTACTATACCAAAGTAAATTAAAGGCACTATTACACAACAACTATATATGATTAATATACTGTATGTTAGAAATAATCTCATCCTTCAAGTCAAGCAGCTAGTTTATCAAATATTGATACATTTGTTTTCTGTTTATATGCTTTAATATTTGTAATGGTTACTAAATTGAATTATATTGTATGTTTAACTCATGCTTACAGAATGAACAATACCTGGATTTCTTATCAAAATAATTTTATATGTAGCTACTTTCTGGAGAAGTGTTTGAGTGTATTGTTCCTTGTCCATTTTCACACTTACAGTTACAATTATAGTGTATTAATGCTCATACAAGCATACATAATGTGCAGGTTTTCATTTACAATCACTTATGGCTTTTGACATGGTTTAGGTTGGTGTGTTTCTAATCTGTTGGATAGCAGTTGCTGCAGTGTGTATGCCTTTGTTTCTAATTCATTTGGCTTCAAATGAAGCAGAAAGGCTACTTAGATAGATCCTATAATCATGCGAGTATGATGCAAGAGTGCCCTCCTCCGCTCAAATCTGAAATTACTTCCTCTTCAAAAATGTTTTATTTACTGATAAATCTTTTGTCAACCCCAAAAAATGTTGATATTGGTGTGGACCTTTCACAAGAGATTAAAATTTCCAAATATAGTTTAAAGAGTGCAAGGCTAAGAAGCACCAGGTAAATTGTCAGTTATCTAATGAGCATATTAACTGGTTGATAGAGATTAAACATTGAAGCTTATCTTTTTCATATCTTAAACCCACGAGTTGCCAACTGGACCAAAGCTGCCTTTTTATTTCTTTAACTAGCAGATGGAAAGTTTGACATGCAAGGACTGTAAATTAATTCAATTAATACGTGAAAAGCAAACATACATATATACCCACGTATGTATTTGCAGTTTATATAAACAGAGATGTAAGTTAACAGTGGACTGTTTAATAATCTTACTTTCTAGTCTATTTCAGTAAAACAACATTAAAATCAGATTTTAAAAAAGTAATTTCAAATTTAAAAGAAAAAGGAACTGTGGGCAGTCTCATGACCCTTTATAACTTGTATTTTTTCCAAACTGTTTCATGTGTGCAAATATGGTAAGATAAATAAGCTGGTTGGAACTAATATCTATGAATTAGAATACAGCAAAATATATTGCCACCTTACTTTGATGAACTCAGTTTTGAAAGTAGTATATAAGCCATAGCCCCTCAGATATAGATAGATTAAAAATGCACTGGTCAGTCTATTTTGCTGAAATTTCATTGCAGCAACTCATAATGGTATTCAGTAATTTGTATGGCCCCCACATAAATGTATGCATGCCTGACAACTTCAGGACATGCGCCCAATGAGAAGATGAATGGCGTCCTGGGGTATCTTGTCCCAAATCTGAACCAGCATATCACTGAGCTCCTGGACAGTCTGAGGTGGTGGCGTCAGATGGATCGAAACATATTTCCCAGAGGTGTTCTATTGGATTTAGGTCCGGCAAGCGTGGGGGCCAATCAATGGTATCAATTCCTTCATCCTCCAGGAACTGCCTGCATGCTCTTGCCACATGAGGCCGGGCATTATCGTGCACCAGGAGAAACCCAGGACCCACTGCACCAGCATAGGGTCTGACAATGGTTGCAAGGATTTCATCCCCGATACCTAATGGCAGTCAGGGTGCCGTTGTCTAGCCTGTGTAGGTCTGTGCATCCCTCCATGGATATGCCTCCCCAGACCATCACTGAC
>JAUZNJ010041091.1:0-10139 GCA_034780135.1 Jordanella pulchra | reverse complement strand
CTCAGGTTATCCTGAACTATCTCTATAGTTATGCTACTATAGGACTAGACTCCTAGAAGACAGCGGCTTCATGTTTCCCTTCTACACCTGATCCACGTGTTCCTGTCTTTAACTGTGTCTCTCTTATAGAAACATCTATGGGCTGAGCTTCAACTGTGAATAGCTGTAGCTTTATTAGGTTCAGCTCTTCACTGAACCAAAGGAATAAAACATTAAGTATTGAAAGTTTTCTCTCTGTGTCCAAATAGGATGAATATCGCAAGAAAATAACTTTGGTTCAGTTTTAAAGTACTTTATTACATTCAAAGGGAAAATAAAAGTTACATTTGTATATTTGTTGTAAATGTAGATGGCGGCAGGCAGGAAGAGTCTCCTGTAGAGGTCTGTCTCACAGTTACCCCCCTGATAACAGAAGGATGTTGCAGGTAGAAGATCTGCAGGCCTTCTGTTGAGACTTTGTTTTTATAAAATGCAGCCTTATGTTAGCACTGATCTGCTAATCAGACCAGTCTGTAAACAGTGGTACACTGACCTTCCTCCTGCTTTACAATGATACACTATGAAACTGACAGACGGCTTCACTGTTTTATTAAAAACCACCAATTAGCTTATTTCTGTGAAAAACAGAACAAACACTATAAACTCAATCGTTTATTGAACACCATTCAATCTTTAGACAATGCTGTACGACTCATTGTTTCAACGTTTCCTAAAACATCTGTAACCCCAACGCCTCGTCGGGCCCGGATCAGCCCAGAACAGTTAATACAGGATGATAAAATGTGATCATGCTGCTGCGTCTCCTATGAGTTGTGAAAAACGTTTAGTTACAAGTTTTTCTCTCAGATAAAAACAGAAATCAGAATGTAGTCCATTTTACTGTGGACAGGCGTTCTGTCCCTCTAGGCGACAAACACCTGATTTAGTTCAATATGTCCTTTTTTATTCGTGTTCTTATGAATCAGGAAAAGAAACATCTAATAAACATGATATCAAAATGCGTAGATATTTTGGATAATTAATAAACAAAAAAAAACTTTAACTCATAAGCCGAGGTCAGTTATTTATTTCTGACAAATTAACAGGATGATACTTTTATAATGGTTCCTGACAGAGATCCGCCGGTGGAACCAGAACTAACCGGACCGATGATGCCCACATGCAGCATTGGAACAGAAACGGCTCCAAAAACTTCAATACCTGATAAAAAAATATCTCAATTTCATCGTCTCACTTTTCAGAAAGATTAAAAGCATTAGTTCCTGTAGTTCCAACAATTTAGCATCTAAGTTATCTTCCTCTAGAAGCCATAATCATCTAAACTGCAAGAAATAAATGTTTTATTTTGAAAGGAATCTGAACAGAATCATTGACTTTTTCTCCTTTCAACATCTCATGAAGTTTTTGAGACGCAGCTGAAGATGAAGAGTTAAAATTACAGGTTTACCAAACCCCCCCCCCCACAAAATAACAAATTAGGTTTGTTGTGACGAAATAAAAAAACAAAATAATCAAGATATTTCGCTGCAGTTCCCTGCTGCTTGAGGTAGGAAGTTCAGTGAAATCAAAGAGCTGCTAAAGGAAAAATCATTTCTAACGGTTTAACACAGCTATGTACCAACCCCCCCCCACTCCAGGAAATACGATTTCTGTCGCCATAGAAACGGGAGGTCTTCCTGTGTCCACCGCTGTCCCAGCCTTCACCATCGGGGGGGGGGTCTTAACAAGGATGATAGAGACGTAGTATGACGCGGTAGAGGTAGACCATTAGTCTCACAGACTTACATGTACACTTATATACACACATGTATGTACATAGAGTCAAAGGAAAACTGCTGTAGTTTCTGCTACGTTCTACATCTGATCCTCAGCTAAACACAACAAATCGCAGCGACTGAGTCCATCCCTCCCGTCCTCTGGGTGCTGCTGACCCGCTGGACTGAAGCTGGTTCCCAGGCTGGTCCAGGGCAGGCAGCTGGGACCGCTCCAGTTTAAAGGACAGAACCGGTTCTCCATCGTTGGAGGAAGCATCTGTCTAAAAATCCAACATGGCTGCAGGACTTGGCCTCACAGAGCCGAGAACAGAACCAGACATCTGGAGCAGGCGAGACAGAAGTCAAGACACGTCGGCGCCAAAGGGGCACGAAGTGGGTCTTCTTTAGTCCAGTTTTAAGGCCCCCGTGCCTCAGCTGAGGCTAACAACCCCCCCGGTTCTGCTTTTCCTTTAGGGTCAGACAAGAACATCGGACTGTAACGTCTAAATCTAGAGAAAGGGAACAATTAGAATGAGAAAAAACAAAACAAAAAACAAAGCCTCGCCTACATGTGCTGAGATCTTTTCTAGAACTACGGTAAGTGCTCGGGTCTAGTCAGAATGAGACACTCTGGGACTCTAGGAAGCTCGTTATGACGCTAATTAGCTACAGAAAATTCACAGCACCCGCCTCCCCTCCTGTGCTTCATCTTTCCACCATCACCTCAACTTCCCACTCATGAAAACTTGATTCCTGAACCGGAGTTTTGATGCATGTCCACCCAAAGAGCAGGATGTCCGGCACCGCCTGGAAACATGGGTGTAAACATGAAGAAGTGCCTCTAAAGGTCGTCAGACCTCAGCATTAATAGGAAGTCCTGTATCTAAGGCAGCTCAGTGGTTTTTAGGAGGAAGACCTTTCTATTCTTCATCAGGCACATTTTCAGGCTGGAGGAAAGGTGGATGATCGAACATCCAGGTCAGAGGACCTTCCAGGCACAAACGGCAGAAGATCTCCTACAACTAATGGAACTGATTCAATCAATTCGATCTTTATTGATCCCAAAGGGAGAATAAATGCTTGAATAAATCCAGTTTTGTTTTCATATAATCTGATGTTTTTAGCTGCAGGCAGGAAGGATGTACTGTAGCTGTCTGTCTTACAGTGGGTCTGGAGACGCCTCTGATCCGATGCAAGACAGGCCGCTAATCGCTGAGGCATCCTCAGCCAGAAGGACTCACTTTGGAAGGTAGCCATCTGATCAGCTTATAGCGCCACACGTTTCCATCAGGAACGGAGGCGCTCGATGTCGTGAGGAAGGCACCGAGTTTTAAACCTGGGAGATGCCTGCACCAAACATCTCTACAAGTGGCTTTGAGTCTTGGCGACGTCTTGAGTTTGAACAATGTGGGCATTTTTTTTTACCCAGCAGCTTCATTCTCACATCATTTGGCATCACATCAACCAATGAAACCTAGGTTAAGTGCATAAAACTAGATCTGAAATGAAGAAGTAGCTTCATAGAGCAGCTGTGGTGTAAGTGGAACCGTAAAGTCATTCATTCAGAGCCGACCGGCAGTGGAGCTTCACAGTTAGCCATGGCCCATCAGCAGCCTGGTTATGTTCACAGCTTCGTTTTGGTCTTTATCTTTTTTAAGCATCAATCTAAAAACTGCTGAAATACTGCAAGGCCATTTTCTATCTCACCGCCCAGTTTAGGGTCACGAGGGAGCAAAGCCCGAACCAGTGGGAAGAACCGGTTCTCCAAAACCAACACCGACATGTTGAAAGGAAAAATAAGAGTAAAAAAATTCTAGAAAAAGTGAAAAAGAGAAGGAAGTGGTGAGATTCATCTGGATTCTCTCAAACATTCAAACCGTTTCAGTCATGAGGTAATAATACTAATGAGGTGACTTGTTGCTTGTTTTCAAACAATATACGACTTTTCTCAGATTATGTACAACAAGTGCGTGTGATGAGAATACTTGAACAGAGCTGGTTTCACTGCTGGAAGGCCTGGTAGTAGTGAGGTAGGGAGCTGGAGTTGCTCACAGCAGGACTGTACGACTGAGGTAGCTGGTTGGGGGTAAAAACCCCGGAGCCCTGCGCCACATGAGCCTGGGGGGGCTGCAGAAAGGTGAAAGGCCCCGGAGCCTGGCCGGACACCCCCGATGAAGAGGATGGAGAGGAAGCGGGGGAGGGAGCGGGGGGGTAACTCATGACTAAGCCCATGTGAGGGTTGTAGGGCGGCAGCCCGAAAGGCAGGAAGCTGAGCAGAGAGCCCAGGTCCATGTTGGTGCTGCACGGCGGCTCGCTGGCGGAGACCGCCGGGCTCCGAGGCACGGGGTGGGCGTCGTCCGCCACTCCGTCCACCCCGTCCCCCAGAAGCTCCTTCTGGGGGGAGGCGGAGATGGAGGAACCGGCCGCACTCAGCTGAGATGAAGGGATGCTCTGAAAGTCCAGCAGGAAACCGTCCATGTCGGAGCGAGGATATGAGGTAGAGCCGTACTGGTACTGGGACATGGTGCCGTAGGGCTGCTGCTGGGGGGCCGCAGGGGGCTGGAGAGCGTGGCGATGGGGGTGGGAAGAGTGCGCGGTCAGATGATGACCCACCCCCATGCTGGATGACAGGGACCCCTGCACCAGTCCATGAGGAGGCCCCATGGCAGGGATCAGATTTGGCAAGGTGTAGGAAGTGCTCATTTCCCTGCTGAAAACCTCGGTGGGATCCTTGGAGGCGGAGCTCCTTACAGACGCCTCTGAGGGGGGCTCCTCTTTGACCGGGCAGGGGTTGGTGGGGGTCTGAGCCGCTGCGTGACTGCTGGGGTTAGACGCTGGCATCATTCCAGACTCCTGCGCGTGGCTTTTCTTCAGGTGGCGCGTCAGGTGGTCTCTGCGCCCGAAGCGCTGCGCACAGCACGGGCAAAGGAAGTCCCGGCGCCCGGTGTGCACCACAGCGTGGCGCCGCACATCCTTCCGGGTGTAAAACCGCCGGTCGCATCGTTCACACGAGTACTTCCTCTCTCTCAGAGGCACGGCGGAGCCCCCGTCTGTGGACAGAGGCCTGTCTCCATGCTCACCCAGGGTCTCCAACATGGCCGGGGACTCCATGCAGAGCTGGCCCGCCGCAGCGCTGTGGGCAGCCACCAGGTGGCGCCTGTAACCCAGCTGAGTGTTGTACTGTTTCCCACAATCCTGGCATTGGAAGAGCTGCCTACTGGCCGGGAGGTTCTCGTAAAGCTGCCCTTTCAGGTGATCCTCGTGAAACATGGTCTAATAAGGAGGAAATGAGCGGCGCCGCTGCTGCGGGGGGGGCGGGGCCAAGAGCCTGAGCAGATATGAACAAGAGTCATGAGGAGGAAGGAGCATCAGCTTCCTCCAGAATCTAGCGGTTTCGCTAAGAACCGTTACTTTTAAAGTTTGGGGTTTTTCTGCAGGACTGCCGACTGATGGTGGGACGCGTGCAAAGGGGCAGAGCCTCGGTCCACAACATGAACTCTGCTGCAGAAGATGCCATAACAACCCCAAAAGGGCTGCAGGGATGAGAACTCTACGTCAGGACTCGGAGGATCTGAACACACCTTCCAGCGAATCACAGAAACATTCCTTCCTCTTCAACCTGAGATTTAAAACACAAACAGACAAAAGGTGTCAGTGTTTATTTAAACCTGCAAAAAAGAGATAAAAACAATCCACCTGCAGAGAGAGTTAACTTTAAATTAGCAGAGGGAGACGAGCATCACACGGAGTTTAGATTATAAATAGTAAAATGTTGATGCTAATGGAAAGACAGTCAGAGATGCTTCATATCTGAACATTTCTGTCCCTGAGATCCAATATTTGGGCGTCTGAAGGCTCAACTGTCCCCATGAAACCACATTTCAGGCCTAGTTTTATTAAGTCCCACTCAGCACCAGAGGGCAGCATTAAACAAAATTCCTCCTCCTTGTCCTCCTTTGACTTAAACCTCAATGGATGGATCATTTTAACTCACTGAGAAACATCAACCAAACTGTAGAAAACCCACATAGATGTCAGGAAGCATAAAAATAAAGAAAAATCACATCTGGACTCGCTATCAAAAATAATCCAGGCTTGAGTCTTAGACAAATATTTGTACAAAACTAAACACATTAATATCAACGAAAGGGGAGTAAAGACACATTTGTTTCCTATCACTGCCCCCTATTGGACGGACGATATAATGCAGTTTCCCCCAAAATCTAACTAAATATCTTTTTTTAAGGGAATAAAATTAGAGGGCTGAGACATTACCGGGGATTCTACTTGCAATCTCAGGCTTATAGTGGAAAATCAAAAACACACGAGCTCCATATTAAATATGAGTCACCAGTGGTGAATCATGGCCTCCTGCTTCCTATAGAAAGCTCCCTTTGTAACTACTGGTCCTGTAATCCTTCCACTGTGGAAGGTGAACGATGTCTGAGTGAACAGCTTCACTTTTTTTAGGGTGCAGTGGGAACTTTTGGCGACGTGGTGGGGGGGGGGTTCCTGCTGACAGGAGAAGGTCTGAGCACAAACGGTAGATGTTGCAGAAGAAAAACTAGTTTCCTATAACAAGTTGTGATGGTCATAGGAAGCTTTTTTATTCCAAATTAAAATAATAACTACTGTAATTACTACATTATAATAAATATTTTGATCAAATATAAAGATTTCCCAAATAATCAAAACAAAAACTATAATCAAAGATGTGCTTTAGCCTATTCTGTCATCTAAGATTTTTTTATTTTATGAAATGTTTATAAAAAAATATATACATTTCATAATAGTGTTTTAATTTGAGACATTTTGGCTTATGAATACTTTATCTAGTTTGGGGGCTTCCATGTTTTTCGCACTATTTTAGGCTCTTATTTCATGTTTTTATTTTCATATGAGGGATGTTTTTTCTGTTGGAGCTGTTTAAATATTAATATATATTGAGATAAAAACGTATATATAGCTCTATATAAATTACATTTAAACCCAATCACTAAATGGATTGAACTGCAGGTCAATAAATAAATGATAAACATTTCTAAAGCCTTGTTTATAAACATTTTGTTTAATAACATGGGGACGTTTGTTTATTTTATTGACTTTCTATTAATTCCAGTCTTCATTTATTTAATGTTGAATGAAACGGCCTCCAGATAGTTTTTCTCTGTGTTGTTTATGTTTACTTTGCATTTATTACACAGACATTAGAGCAGAAACAGACAGACCGGGGGAGTGAAGCTCGGCCTTCCAGTCAGAGCGCCATAGAAGTTCGGCCGAACCTGTGAGTGGAGCAGCCAGTCCTCCAGCCCAGGCTAAGTCCACAGCTAGCCTGCCGGGAAATAAGTTTGTGGAAACGGGTTTATTTAGCATTAGTTGAGCAGATTTCTGCCAGAGCGCCTTGGCGAGTCCCATGGGAAGGGAAGAGCGATGTCCGGATCGGAGCCTTATTCATAAACAAAAGATGATCGCTTCAGCAACTTCTGTCGAAGTTTGCTGCGGCGGAGCAGATCAGATCAGAACCGGAGCAGGGAGGCGGCTGTGGGCGGAAAAGGAGCGGCTGTACTCACCGACCGCATGTCCGTCCAGCTCTCCGTGCTTCCTCCGTTTGCGCTCCACGTCGACATTGTGGCACAAGTTTGAAAGCAGTTTGTTGGAGTTTCAGGCCTGGACTGCGGAGCACCGCGCTGGAAGCCAGGCATTCTGGGAGGATGACGTCACGGCTGTGGAGCTAACATCCTGCTGACGTCAAAATGTCAGGCGAAGTTTGAGCTGCGCCTCCAGAAAATAAGCTTTTCCTCTGAAGGCTCCCCCCTGTCAAATAAAGCTCACCTAACATCCCAGAGCTGCAGACATCAACACTGCTGCCAGGAAAGAGCAAAAACACACGATCTGCAAAACCTCAGACGTTACCTGGAGACCAAGGATGGTTGCAACACTTTCATCCTAATGATTGAACCAACACCCTCCGTTTATTTAGATATTAAACTTATATCTGTCTGCAAGGCTTATATAATTTAAATATGATTATTCATAGGAAAAAACCTTTGTTATGGCCCTCATCCCTGGGAAGGTTGCAACATGTCATCATAAATCCACTCTATTTCAAAACATTTCCTTTTTGTGTTAATAAAATCATTATTCTGAGACTTTACATTTAGAAAACTTTATTAACAGCTAAACTGCAGCGTTCAGCTCTCTGAAGAGTTCACAGCATATAAAGATATCCAAAAATGAAAACAATGAAACTGTCAAACTTTTATAATTACTTTCATTAACCACGCTAGATTAACACGGCAAACACAACTTAAGTTTTTAACCACATCACAAAAGAAACTGAACTTTTGGAAAGCTGATTTTAGATCATAATCCTCTTAAATATTTATTCAACTTTTCTTAATAAAACATATATATAATTTTAAACGTGGACCTCTGGTCCACACATGGTTATCACTGGAGTTACCTGCTGAAACGCTTTGTGCAGAAACAGAGGGATTTTTGTTCAGTGCACAAACTGTTCCCCTCTGAGAAGACGGTGGTAGCAGTGAAGCTCTCAGATTAGTCAATCTGAGAGCTTCACTGCTACCACCAAAACTGTAGAGGTGGTAGATTTGATCCCATTCAGATAATCAGTAAAAACACCAACTGCAGAGTAGGGATGGAACAACTCTTCTTTTAATTGAATCTCTGCAATTAGTTTAATAATGGGATTTTATCAAAGGATTAGGTCAACAAATAAATCAGTTCATAATAAACTGACTCTTACTTTCCAGTTTAAACAGGACTGGATTTAAAGCCCAAGCATTGTTTTTACCTGGATCTATCCCTGTGGATTCTTTAGCCTGCTGTTCACTCTTTTAGAGTAAGAAGGCTGCACTACACCTTGAGTCCAACAGGTGGCGGTAGTAACAACAGACAGCTGGTTTAACCATTTCCACCCAATGCTGGATAATTTAATTATAACACCGTCTTTACTCCCTGTAAAGGACGTCACTATTTTTCCTATTATTATTGTTTTAACTGATACATAGTATATGGTTAGGGTTAGAATTATGCACTTGATTGATTCCTTGCATTATTGAGCTGCACTAAATCCATAAATAACTATTTGAAAATAAGTGTTTAGTACCTTATCCGTGTTCCGTTGTAAATACCTAAAAAAAAACACTCATTCACACACTTTTTTTCTTTTTATATAATAAATCTCATATCAGATATCCACAGCACAAGCAGTGGATATCTGCTGTCAGCAGATTCCAGAAGCGACTCCAGAAGCTTCTGAAGCACAATTAAAAGGAGGCTGGACAGTTATGGAAAACAGTAAATATGTATAATTTAATTCAGATAAATTCAATTACAATTATCTATCAGTTTACAATAAATGCCTTCTGGAGACACTTAGAAATGGCAATTTAATTGAATCAAACTGACAGATTCTACGGTCATTATACACATTCCAACTGATCTTAGTATTTAATGCGTGGAGTCATTGGCTTGCCTCAATACCTCCTCTTGGATGAGCATCTGGCGACAGTCACATGCATTTTGTCATTGACTTTGCAGCAATCCCTCAGACTTGGCATACATGAACTGACAATGAAAGGGTAAACACCCCTTGAATAGGTGCAAACTTCCAGCTGACCACTGAAAGATCAAGTGCAAGGAGAAGATGAAGTCAAAGGTGAGAAAGGATCTCTCAATGGAAACCACAGAAGGGATTCATGGGCTAGCCATATGTGGTAGGAGGATGCGGTACAGAAGAAAAATGGTCTTTCATGTCTTCCAGCAGCCTAAGCCTATAGCAGCATAAAAATAGATAGCTCAAGATACCCTAAGCTACTCTAAATGTAATTTTGTCAGAAAATAAAAGCATTTTTCAAAACTGGTCTTAGAAGTAGAGAGGGTGTCTACCTCATGGTCTAACTGGAAGTTTGTTCCACAGGAGAGGAGCTTGAAAAGTAAAGATCTGCCTCCCATTCTAACAAAGAAAGTGTAAGCCTACATGGGCCATTCTTTTCTGCCTCACTCTTGAACAGTTATAGTTTATTTTGTAAACCTGTTTATCATGGGATTTAAACGAACTGTGCTTGGGATAACATCAAGATTACTTTTTACTGGAGGACAATTTTATGCCATCCAGAGTATGTGATTAAATAAGCAGCTTCATTTTCTTTTAGGGCGAGAGTACAGCAGGATGCAGAGGTAGTCTACAACCACAGGGTTCCTGGTTCACCATGACAGCTTTGGCAGCAATGAAGCTCATAGCTATCAGTGTGCAAATGGATGTATGTAGTGTAAAGTGCTTTGGACAGTGGCGGCCGGCCCATAGGGGGCGCTCGGGCGCCGCCCTCCCTAGAGATGGATGGGAAAAGTCATAACATAATT
>JAUZNJ010041090.1:0-10139 GCA_034780135.1 Jordanella pulchra | reverse complement strand
TTCAGCTAGATTCACATTTGACCCCAGAATACTTTAGTTTACAGAAGAGATCATGGTCCAATCAGTGAAGACCTGAGGCTGGAACAAACCCAAACTATCAGCCCAGATGGGACCTGATTTTCACTGGAGATCTGTTCATTGTTTCATGGAAACAGATAAAAAGTTCAGAAAGATTTTGGAATATAAATGACCTGTTGAGTGTCTGGATACTGTTTGGGTTCAGGAACTTTTAATGACCTAGTTTGAACCAACCTCCCCTTTAGACATTTGAAAGCAGGACTCACTGGGCCTCATGCAAGAACCGTTCGTACCTGCAAATTTGTTCTTAAATCGTTTGTATGATTGATTTAGGAGAAAATGCCGCATTTACCATATTTCCTCCCATTTCTAATTTTCTCTCAGGTACGAACAAATTTTCATTATATATTATGCAACTCTAAAATTATAAATGACATTTTTATTCAGTGATGACAGAAGTATCTCTACACCTACAGCTGGCATGTCTGTATCCAGAGGACACCGGTTACATTAGTTGTTTAAAAGAAAGAAGAGCCAGAGATCGAGCAACATTTGAAAGAACACCTGGAACAGAAAATGGATGAAAGTTCAGCAAAACTCCTCTAACAGGGAGACTTACATTCATTTCAGTCCATCACAGATCCTTGGATTTGTTATTACACTAAATGTGGAATATTTGGGTTTAAGTTTGTCTGAATTTGTCAGATTAGTTTTACCGTCAACATTTTATAAATATTTATTCATGATAGAGATGGAGAGTAGATGAAGTGATGACAGACTCGGTCTACAGATGAACAGTCGAGGTGTGTCTGTCTATTAGAAGGAGATTGAGCAACACGTCGTGTTGTGTTGGTTGATGCCAAATTTTTATCAAGTATTTACGTAATATGTTGCCTCCATCATTATTTCTCAATGACAGTTTTCGGATCAAATGATTTTTATTTTTATCTTATTGTCATTTGTTTATTTTTTTTAACTTCTGTAACAGCACAACCTGATGATTTAAAGCTCTTTATTTATTCCCCACTGCTTGGTTTTTTATTGATGATTCTGCTGCTCAGCTCTCACTCAGTTTATCCGCAAACCTTTAAAGTTTTTCTTTTTCATCTTTGATGCCATTTCTGTGAATGAACACGCAGGCGTTCGTTCACAGGGGCGTGGGAATTCATACCCTTATATGCAGTAATCGGCGCGGTGATCATGCAGATCTACATTTCTCTCGGACGCACAGCTGGACTGGAAGAAGTTTACAAGTAAGTATGTTTTGTAAGTAAAAGACCCCATTAAACTTCAGAAGGTTTGGTGTTAGAACAGAAATATATCAGGATGACGGATTCAGTGGAAAAGTTGTTTTATTGGCATCAATCTGAAAAACTGCCCATAAAATTAATCTCTGCAGAGGTTATCTCCTTATGGGAGCATGAAGGCAGGTTTCACCTCCAAACACAGGAAGTTTAAATATCCCCTGAGAGATGGGGCTCTGCCACAGGCCTGCAGACGCAGCTCACCTGATGTAGTCGTTCTTGCAGAGGATCATGCCTCCTTTGCTGTAGCAGATGCTGCTGTACTCGCCCAGCTGGGCGTGGCAGCAGGAGCACTTCAGGCAGCGGGTGTGCCAGTAGCGCTCCATGGAAAAGAGCAGGAAGCGGTCCGAGATCCGTCCTCCGCATCCTGCACACGACCTGCTGGCCCCCGGCCCGCCGCCCATCACCGCCACTGTTGGCGCCTCCACCCTGCTGTTCACCATCGCAGCCTGAAGGAGGAGAGTGGGATGTTTACTTCTTTATTTTCACAAAAAACATTAAAACTTAATATGAACCACACTGGCAGTTGCCCAGGGCGGCATGAAGGTATCTGCTCCTTCTCAATGGTGTCAGGACCCCCATCATGTTTTGTTCTTTGGAGGCAGTAATATATATATATTTTTTTATTTTTAAACTGTTCAATAATTTACAAACTAAAGAGCTTCTGCTGATCCATGTTCCTCCTCTTACATCTCTGGAGTGTTGTCTTGTCCACATGTTTGTGGATCTGGAGTAACCTGACGGCTTCATTTCCTGAGGTATGTTGAATGGGTGCCGTATGGAGCCAAGTTCGGGCCAAACAGTCTCTAAAACTTCAAAAATTTTATTTGAAACTGAAAAAATAATAATCTGAAGATAAATTTTAAAGCATCTTGTTTTTGAAATCCATCCTGTGTAGAGAGAATATCAACGATGCTTGTAAGACATTTTTAGTTCCCACGGTTCCTGAATGCATCAGCTCCCATTATGTTCTCCTGATACCTAAACTGTGAGTCATCTTTCTACACGTCATCAAAGCCCCGCCCCCTTTCCTAAAGACTGTTTAAAACTAAATATGAAAATAAAAACATCTGAAAAGTAGTTTTCAACATTTAATTTCAGGTTATTTTTTCTTCTGTTTTACTTTTTGTGTTTTAATTTCTTTCAAGTGTCAAATCATGTTTTAGTTTCAATTTTTTTCTCATTAATAAATCTCTTTTATAAGAGAAACTATAACTCTACAGAAACTATTCAGTTTCACAAAACAACTTTTGTTTTTTGTCTCTGTAAGCATATTATTCTGAGAATTTGTATTGTTTACTATTTATAAAACTTTATTATTTATAAAACTTCAACACTAAATAAACTACAATGTTGGGCTCTCTTTAAAGCACAGATACATCCCAAAATGACAGAAAATTACATTTTGAAATAAAAAACTAAATAAAAACATTATTAAAGATCCCAAATGAACATTAAAAATATAACTTACTAATATATTTAGCTCCCCAGAAGTCAGCTTTGACACCAAAAAATAACCTTCGTAAAACAGATTTTAAGTGTTTATTAAACTTTCCTTAAAACAGCAAATAATCATAGCATAGAAGTTTGTAAAAATTATCAACAATTGTGTCCAAGACTCAATCCGAATACCTCGAATTTTAAACCGAAGCGGAAGTGCGTCAGCTGTCGCCATAATGACGACAGGAGCTGGGAGGAGGAAGCAGGACAGCACCAGTTCATGTAGCATCGATGCCTTCTGATGTTCCTAACCGCCGCTAGTAGCCTTACAGTTACCCACAATCCTTTGTGTGACAGATACAGCCATTCTACCTCATAGAGTTTAACAGATTTACATTATTTCTTCACACGTAATGTGTGTGACTCACACACACACATTCATTCGTTTGTGTTTTATAAAGGAGAGCTTCTTCCGCTCGCTATATTTATGTAGCTTTTGTTCTTTTCAGGAGGACTGTGGTCAGTTTGACCAGCGACATTAATGTGTGCGTCTGCAGCGTAATGACGTACATCAGGCTGAAGCACCGCAGGCCGGAGCTCCTTTCCTGCCTTGGATAGATTTCTTACTGCCGACCCAACGAAACGTGAAAGGACAGAAACTAGGAACAGGAGGTAGCAGCTCCAATGTAACGTACTTCGATCGAGCCCAGATTTCACATCCGGCCAAACTTCACTGGAATTTGAGGAGTTTTCCTGCTTGGGGACGTTTGTTGCAACTGTCGCCAAACCGCCAGCTACGACAGAGCGCCACGTGCTAGCTAGACACAGATTTTAGCCTATGCTAACCATGCTAACCATGCAACTTCAAAATAAATGATTCAACCCAATAAGGTTGTAATTTATTCAAACATACACCTCATGAAATAATTTACTTTCTTGCCTGTTTTTTTTTTGTTTGTTTGTTTGTTTGTTTTTTCCGTTTTCTTTCTAAAAAACTTCTATCTTGAACTTCTGGTGAAGGCGGGTGGGTATTAGTGGTCTAACTGATCATGTACAGTATAAATATAAGCATGTTTCTCACTGGAAAATAAAGATTTATTGCAATCATTCCCAGTCTGCCCTACTGTTGGATGCTTGATGTTTTTAGTATCCATATCAGAGCTAAGCTAAGCTAACAAATTCCTGTAAACCAGAAATCTGAAGCTCTAAACTGTCCTGAATTTGAAGGCATCTATTCAAAGCAAACAAACTAAAGTTTGTAAAAACGACTCAGCTATTTTCTCCAATTACTCTGCTTGCATTATTTGCTCCAGATTCCAACTTTTAACTGCATGTTCTTCTCCTTATAGTGGCTCCAGCTGGCCTGGTTCTGGTCAGCTGGTACTGGAAGGGCACAGCAGCTGGGCTCCTGCTGCCAGTGACTCTATGTTATAGACCCGCTTCTGTCTCCTAAACACACTAGAATCTGAAATCCAAGTTATTTTTTCTTGAAACAAGTGCATTTTCCCTTGATTTAAGGAAACAAGTAACAATTTCCCATTTAAATTAGATGATTTACATCTAAAGGAAGAGAATAAAGCAGCTCTATTATCTTATTTCCAGAGCATCATGTCTAATTATCTTATTTAAAGGCCAAAATACTCATTCCAGTGGCAGATCATCTTATTAACCTTTTCAAACTTGTTTTTAGATCAGTTCTTGCAGTGTATTAAATACCAGAGTGTCTTTTCCATCCAGCCAATCTTTTCTGGACTGTTATTACACCAAATGATCTGCAGATTGAACTCAGAGCGTCAGAAATGTGTCTGAGGAAGAATTCAAAGTCAGGGTTGGCAT
Organism: Jordanella pulchra; assembly: GCA_034780135.1. Lineage (NCBI taxonomy): Eukaryota > Metazoa > Chordata > Actinopteri > Cyprinodontiformes > Cyprinodontidae > Jordanella > Jordanella pulchra. The sequence goes on along the minus strand of JAUZNJ010041090.1, from coordinate 5,541 downwards.
CAGATTCAGTCCGTTTTCTGCTGAAAAGCTCAGGGCTGTTTACTCGGTGGGGGGGTAGGAATGTGAAACTCTGTAAGCAGTGAGTCCTCGGTTCACACCAACCACGTTTATGTCCAGTTTAAACACGCCACACACGCTTTCCCAGACCTCCTGGGCCTCTCACTGGATGATTTGTCCTGAGGGGTCTGAGAATCGGCCCGATTCTTCTCCAAACCTAAAGAACATCTGAATTCCTCCTGCTTTTCCACACAGCTGGGAATAATATTGCTTCTGAGTACGACCCAGAAGTGAGTCAGCACCGCAGCCTCTTCAGTCTCTTCCAGCATTTATAATTAGCGCCAGCAACAACATTAAATAATTGCAGGGCTCGATTTCCATCTCCAAATGAGCAACAGCAGCACAATTTGTCCTCCGGAGCGTCTAATCTCAGCCAGACCGGGTTGGGTTTTACGACGGCAGCTGGGACGGCCTCAGCGGCCCGGTTCTTCTGGAGGAGACACCTGGCTCCAATCAGCCGGAGGAACACCGAGTTAGGGAGCCCAGAGCGCCACTAAACCCACTGACAGCCCCACACACAGGAGCCGAGGCTCGTTAGTGACGGGTCAGTCCTGAACCACAGGGGGAATCATTTAGCCCATCAAAACCTGAAGCTTTTCACTCTGATTTCACTCTAAAGACTTCAGCCTTAAATCTCTCTTTTATTGTAGGATATTTTTCAAGTTTAAGGATGATTTTAAAGCGTTGATGTCACCAATTAGATCTGTATGGAGCTAAATTAGAGCCATAAAATTGTTTCAAAAACATATTATTATATATATATATAACATAATCATTTGGAAGCTAAAAAATGGATTTGGAACAGAGAAACATTTTTCCATTAAGGTTAGGTTTAAATATATTTTTTAAACTCAAAACAAGATTTGAAGTGAAGAAAGGAACTGAAAACTAATTTTGCAGGTTGTTGTATTTTAAAATAAATCATTTAAACAAAGAATAACAGTGATATTTTCTAGTTCCCACAGTTCCTGAATGCCACAGCTGGAAATATTTTGTCTAGATGCTTGAGCTGTCAGTCATTATTACACACTGCATGTCATCTAAGCCCCGCCCCCATGCCAAGGGGACGGCAGTTTCAACTTTATTCTGAAAAGTTGTGTTATAATATTTATTTTTAGTTTTAAATCTTTTTCCTCCTGTTTCAAAAAATGCTTTTAGTTTTATTTTTTTTATTTTTTCTATATATTTAAAAAGATACCTTTCATATTCAAATCTTTTGTTGTTAGTTTCAAATCTTCTATTTTTACTTTTTGTTTTTTTTAGTTTAAAAATGTTTTTGGACAAAGTTTTTGGCACTACTTTAGTTACATAGAAGAAGACATTTAGCATCGTTGTTGGACCATAAATCATTTTCCTCTGGTTAAAAACGGATTTTATGAGATAAATGAACCTTCAGACATATTTAGGATTTCAGACCAGAAGCACTAAAGTAAATTAATGTTAAATCTGCACATTTATGGTTCTGATTGTTCTCTGAGAGCTCTGAAAAAAGTCAGATAATCCTAAGAATTAAAAGAATACATGGAAAAAGCGGAAACACCATTCAAACTGTAAACGGGTCACAGAGAGCCGGGCTCCACCAGAACCACTTTTCATTTGGATCCTTTTTCCAGGTTTTCCATAATCAAGTTCAAAACAGAAAATTTAGCTTCGACTGTGATGAAGGTTCTGACCCAGTGAATTATTCAGAACCTTGTGGATTTGACCTTCATGTCACGATTCTCCAGCCAGTCGTCTCCTTCCAGGACTTTCTGACCAATCAGAGCCCAGTGGGCAGACGAGTTTATCCTAAATGGTTCTGGAGATTCTGGACCTGGAGGTTCTGTTTGGTTCTGTTTAACCGGCCATATCTCCTGCAATCACAATCCAATAGTAGCAGAAATGTGGCCCCAGATGGCAGGAGAGTGAAGGCTCATCGTTTCGGGGACAGTTTGCTGACAAATAAAACCAGAAAATGTTGGATCTCAAGTCAAAGTTTGTTATTGATTTAATATTTAATTTCTCATTCTAACAGGAAGCAGAAACTCAAGCAGAAAATCTGTGCTGCATCAAAACAATAAATGCATTAAAAACAGCACGTTTGACCATAAAACTATGGTTTTATTTTTTTATTTCTTTTTCTTTTAATTTGCTTGAAGTTTTGACCATATGATCATTTACTGATCTGTCATCTGAAAAATGTCTGACTTTGTTTATTTCAGTAAAATTTTAACTGTTTAGTTTTTTATTGAGCATTTTACAAGAAAAAAAAGCAAAAAAGGTAGTGATGATCTGTCCAAACAGTCAGTGAACGGAGTTTGTTATAAAGTCCAGTACAAAATCTGGTTTATAGAGCTAACATAATATTTAACTTTGATTAAAAGAAAGAGTCGAAAGAACTTAAAATTTTAGGTTTCAGACTCGAGAATTCAGGATAAAGACTTGACACTCGGTCCCACCTCTGATATTATTATTGAACAACATGTTTTTATTTTACTGCCTCTAACAGAAGGAGGTAGATCAGCTCCCTCTGTTATCTGGTGTTTTAATGAATTTTATTTTGTTTAGAAAATCAACTTTTCAGTGAGTAAAACGACAGAATCGAGTCATTTCCACTGATTCTCTGTAAACTTCCTTTATTCTCATTTTTCCACCTTGATTTTTTTTTTCCAGTCAGCTGAATTAAAACAGCTGTTTTCTCTGAGATGATATCTGCAACTACAAGCAACAAACCGGTCCATCAGTACCATGAATTTGGGTTACTGGGTCACAAACACTCGCTCAGGTTGACATCTACTCGCACTGCATGCTGGGAAATGAACCGCATCAGGTCTGCAAATCGCCAGTCTGACCCCAAAACTGTCAGATGCTCCTGTTACTGTCTGATAGCACAAGCTCTCCGGTCCTGATGACCTCAGTGACGCCCCCTGCTGGCCTTTCTGGACACCAACAGCTCTGGAAACTAAACCAGAACCCGTCCGAACCGGATTGTTCTCCCTGGCTGCTCAAGTGTTTCTATAAATTAGTGTTCAATCGGAGGAGCTGGTTAAACATATTAATGAATGAATGAAAAATAAATATGTTTTCCATGACTAAAAATGTAAAAATTGGATACAAAACAACAACAAAAAACTTTCGTTTTTTATTCTTGTTCTTTTAACATTTAAAGCCCAAATTAAAGATGCTCTAATGTGCAACATCATTTATTTACTGATTTCAATGCACATGGATCTAGACGCTATTTTTAAAACTCCACGTATGGAGATAAACTGAAATGTTTACTGTAATCTCTGTCAAATTTTCATAATTGTAAACATTTTTTCGACTTGCTTACAAACTGGTTAATACTGAATTTCTTTCCGAGAATAAACGTTTCTGTTTGTTTAAGAGAAAACTAAAGATATGAGCCAATAAATGCATTCAGCTATTTATGAGCTTTTTTCTCCTGTTTCCTGGAGGTGAAGCAGAGAAGCTCTAATCCAGGTTGGTCTGAACTCACCTCCCTGCAGAAAACTTCAAGATGTGAAAAAAGCTCCTCCTGCTTCTGTTTGGTCCTCAGAGTCCAGCAGAGATCTGAACCAGCAGTCGGAGAAACTTCTCAGCTGCTGTTTTCTCCTCTGAAGAACAGGACGCTGTGTTGAACCTCCTCCTCTCTGTTCGCTCCCATATAAAAGCCTCTGGATCAGAACCGGGTTCTGAAAGTCCGGCAGCGGTGCTGTTCTATCAGAGGGCTTTCCTTCTGTCTGAGGTTTAAAACAGACTGGAAGTCACTCCTCCTCTGACATCATGAAGGGGGTGCAGCTCCTACCTCCTCTGAGGAGGAAGCATCCAGCTGCGGTTACTTCAGCGGCCACCAGAGGGCGACAGAAACCCATTAAATTATTTATTCCAATTGAAGCAGAATAGGTTGAATGTTCCAACATGGAGCTGCTAATGATATATTTTATCTTAAATTACTGCTGTAAAGATTGGATATTATATTATGAAATATATTAGAAAGGAAAAGTTTTAAGATTATCTTCATACTAAAGAAAAAAGGTTTTGAAGATGTAAATGCCCCAAAAGACTAAAAACTACAGAAAGGGAACTGGTTTAAAACACTCTGATTTAAAACTGATAAAATGGGTTTGTGGTGATGGCACAGTGGGAAGTTCTCCACTGGAGGTACCTTCACATTTTAGTCAAATGGACCCAGCTGTAAGGATGCTTGAATTAAACTGAATGAACATCCAGTCTAAAGCCGTGCAAACAGTTTATTGGACCTTTACTCTGTGTTCAACATGTTTGTTTGAAAGGTCTGTAAATTATTTCTAATGTTTGCATCATTGAAACCTCAGCGGGAAAGTGGAAAAATTTTCAGATCCACCGAACAAAAGAAACTAAGATGATTAGACTGAACAAGATTACTTTAATTTTGTTTTAGTATAAATCTCCTTGAGGTGTAAATGTTGGGATGATCCTCGGGATGAAACTAAACCAAACGCTCTATGTGATCAGAAACAGAATCAGAACCAAAACATCTTTTAGGGAAGAGATTGTGACACAAACAAGATCTGAGCCTACTGGCGTTTATTATGACCCATAAACCTTCGTGGAAATAAAACAAAGATTAGAAGGAATGTTTAATAGTTAATCTGCTCTGATGACTTGTTTTCTTAGTGATTTAATTAGATTTATTTTAAAACAGACACTCAGAATTAAAGACATTAGAGATTTAGAGCGCCACCAAATGTTTATTTCTATACCTATTTGTTATGAAAGAACATGAATATTGTTTACTGCATACAAACAGGTTAGGAGAGACTGCCCCCTGGTGGTAGTCTGCAGTCCTGCAACAGCAAACAACTGGAGAAGGTGTTCAATCCTTATATCCCTGCAAAGTATCTTTAGGCTTTAACTCTTCAAATAATTTAAGTTTTAGGCTCTTTAATTACGAGTCTTATTATTGTTAGGTCATATAATTTTATGTGGGCTTTAACATAGTTGGTGCCATTTTGTTGTATTCCTTTTCATGTTTAATTGTAGTTGTTAAGCAAACAAACGGCAATGAAAGTGTTGGAAAGAAATTCAGGACAATATTTGCATAAAGCTTTTGCTGTACTATATATTTCAAATTTGTTCACATATATCAATGTTATCTAAAACATTTAGGAAAATCATAATTATGTGATAAAAACAAAAAATTCACAAACTTTTATTTGATAATTGATGTTCTTTTCTAATAACTTTTGATTAAGCAATAAATAAATACACTGTTTTTATCATCAACTTTTCGTCCTTTTAATATCTTTTAACAATCAAAATAAAAGTCATGTGATTGTTAAATTCATGTAAAAACCTTAACAGCATTTTTTTAGATTGCCAACTTATTCCTGTTTTATACTATTTATTGTATTTTATATGACAGACAGACAGGCAGACAGACAGGCAGACAGACAGGCAGACAGACAGACAGACAGACAGACAGACAGACAGACAGACAGACAGACAGACAGACAGACAGAC
>JAUZNJ010041089.1:0-10139 GCA_034780135.1 Jordanella pulchra | reverse complement strand
AAGTAATAAAAGATAAAAATATGAAAGTAACAGAGTGGGCATAGTGATGTAGTGCAAAATGCAAAATGACATAGTGCAAATGACAATAAATGACAATAAATGACATTTATTATGTAAATTTAAATATCCTTTCATGCAGTTTCTTTTTAACGACTAAAATCCACTAAGGAGGACTCTGTGAAACTTTGATGAAAATAAACTCAGCTTCAGTGGAAACAGCCCTCGGAGCTGCGGCTGATGTGGTTGTTGTGACAGTGGTCTGCTGACAGAAACGGTTTCACTTTCCACGCAGCGTGGGGAGTCGGCGACGCTCAGGAAAACCCTGCTGCAGACGTAGGAGGCTGCTGTTAGGAGGGCGAGGCATCATGGAGCCCCATGGGTGCATGGGGGGAACCCACTGGACCTGCACAGTTTTTATACCAAAAAGATTAGAAAAACCCAGAAAGTTCCTGCAGGAGTTGAAAGCTGCCAGCTGCTGCTGGATCAGTTCATCACATCTGAGTTATTTATAAAACTCCAGACAGAGCAGATAAAACACCTGCAGAGCCGTGTCACCTGGTCTGATTAGGTCCTGAATGAAAAATGTCGGCCTGCTTCTAAGCAGCAGAACAAACTGGGTCAGGTCAGAGGAAGCATGTTTTCTATGAACACGGTTCATTCTTATCAGGAACTTTGAGGAAACCTGCAGCTTTGAATAACTGACTTGGTTTCCATAAAGTGTTTCAGACACCAGAACCCTGCAGCTGGTTGTAAAGCTTTCAAACTCTTCAACATTTCCTCTAAAACAGGCTTGATATGAGACAACAGGAACTTCATTATATCTGGGTCATAAACTGGTCTGAAGGTGTTCAGTTGGGCCTGCAGCAGCTTTTGGTTCTGCCCACAGTCGCTTGTCATAGTGGGAAGCTGCCTCATGGCTGCTGGAGCTTCTACATGAAGAAACCGAGGAAGATTGAAGCTCCACAACAGCAAGAGACCCAGAAAACAGATGTTTACATCTGTTTACAACCAGATCCAGTTTATTTACCTGAACATTTCAATCATGTCTGGTACTTACAGCACAACTGACAATAAAGTAACTAAACCTACTAATAACTTCTCAGATAATAAGAAGTCAAATTAAATATTAAATATGCTCGTAGTTGTGGTAGAACATTGTTTGCTAAAAGTTTATTTATACAGAAAAGCCACATTTTAAGTTGTTCAATTTGCAAAAGGAAGCGAGTAATTCATGGGTTTTTTCTTAAATATAAAGATAAAAAAAATGTGTGTCTGTTGTCTGGATTAGTCATTTCCTTCCCTTTAATTACAGGACGTCCAATAAAAGGCACAGAACCACTTTAAAATATGTGGATAAAGAATAAACAAGCAGTAGTGGCTGATTTGACTGAGCATAGAATAAGCTGAACAGCAGGTCATGAGTCTGAAACATGTGGTCTCAGATGTTCTGCACCTTTAAGACGGGTCCTTGGTCCAAACACCAAACTGCTGCAGGACAGCTAACGTCACATTCAGGTTTGGACCCAGAGACATTTCCTGTAAACTCAAAGGCTAAAGAGAAACTGAGGAAAAGTCAGAGTCATAACTTTGGATGATAATTAAATCTGATCATTAGAGAGAAATAAAATGAAATCAGATAACGAGGTCGACTGTAGCAGAAATATTTCCTTGAACAGTGTGAGGATCCCTCAGGGATCAGGAAACCAGGAAGTTCTGTCAGATTTATGCATGAAATGTCGAGTAAAACGGATGAAGTTGTTCTGGGGGGGAGTTTGCTGTGAATCTACTGACCTGAGGAAAGTCAGAGAGGTTTGCTGCATGACTGCAGGTTAAATGATTAGACACAAGGTTCCACTGCTGTCCTGCTCAGAGGAAGATCTGCAGGAACGTTTAGTTTCAGGTGTTTAATGGAAGCAAACAGGGAAAATCAGCAGGAGGTCCAGGATTCTCCCCACTGGGACAGATTCATGCTTCCTGCCTTTAGATCTAATAAACGCTGATCTGAGACTTAAGACGTAATAAAACTGTTGATCTGCTTTTCTTTGTTGAGCTGAAATCTAAGGATTTTACAGCCAGTTAGTTTTAAAATCCTTCTGGTGGTTTATTAGAGCTGCAGGTTAATAATTAGCTCCTTGTTCTTCGGTTCTGGTCGTCCAAAGACAACATTTTAATTTAGAGGTGAGCAAGTATTTGTTAGTGAAACTCGTAGCTGTTATATCAGTTCACTGTGTTTTCCAGTAGGCCCAGTTCTTCTGGGTTTCTGTCTAAGTTTAAGTTTACTCTTTCCTATTTCTGGTTTTATTAGACAGTTTGTAACAATCTGAATTTGTGACTCGTTTGTAGATTTAAAACACGTAGATTTACAGTTATTATGAGCTTAGATCCATAAAATCACATTCATAGAGATTGTATTGTTTTTTATTGTTTCCTCTTTTGATGATAAAACTGCAACAATGTTATTTCTCAGCATTTTCAGTAAAACTTTTCATTGATAATGATTTCTAATGAGATCTTGGTGTGATTCATTGCTGTCGGATCCAATGTGTGATTTGAATGAATTGTTTCTGCAAAGAGCCGTAAGATGAACTGGCTGCAGTTATAGGCAGGATGTAGCACATTTCTTTAAAGTATTTTAAGTGCGGTGCAGTGGATAAGCGTGCAGTCATGTACCAAGGCTGCAGTCTCTAACCAGGCAGTCGCTGGTTCGAGTCCCGGCCTGCTGACCTCTGGCTGCACACCCAATTCCCAAACACACACTGAGACCGGTTCAAAGATCAGAGCAAATGAAAACATTACAACCTCTCCACCAATCAGAAGGAACGCAGCAGATTCCCTGCATGTTTCTCAGAACTGAAACTTCTGGACCTTTTAGGACGTCTCAAAAGTCCAAAGCGATGCAGGAAGAGGAGAAAAAGACTCTACAGCTCTAATTACTTCAGCTCTATAACCGTCCAATCACAGAGCGATCCTGGAGCGACAGCAGGGACGGCCAATCACACAACAGATCCAATCAGGAGGAGGGCTGCAGAACCCGAGGAAGACGATGGTTGAGGTTCTGTATGAAGGAGGACAATGATCATTTACCCCTGAAGGTGTCCACATACGCTCAGTCCAGCTTTAGGTACATTAAATCGGTACCGATCCAGCTCATCCAGAACCAAACATTCTCAAAGATGCAGAACAAACATGTTCTGGTGCCAAGAGGAAGAGGGAACCCGTTACTCATCAGAACTGGAGCAGAACCAGCAGGAGGTCTGGAACATGACTCAGTAGTCTGGACTCAGGTTCTGACTCAGGCCCGTCACAGCTTCTTGTTTTTACCATATTTGGTGAGAGGAAGGAAGCAGCTGCGGTTCTGTTCAGGGTCCAGATAATTTCTGGACTTCCGGAACCAGTTAAGCTCCGCCTCCTTCTTCCTAAAAGTTTCAGTTGAGTCTAAATCAATGTGATGTTTTGGCAGAAAAACCCGGTTCCTTCCCAAACTCGACCCGTTAGTGTGAGAAAGAGTTTAAAGAATCGGACCTGAACTTTACCCCCGTTTCTCCCCCTCAGTTCCCTGGTCATGATGTGAACCTCTCCAACTGGACCTCTGTGGAACCGTCCGATTGGATCACCGATCGACCCGGAAATCACAGAGGAAAACCTTCCAGGAACGCGGCCCGCCGGACCGGGTTCTGAGCTCATCCCTCAGGAATGACACCGGGATTCCAGAGAAACCGGGCCGCCTGAGAATGAGCGGTTCTTCAGAACTGGGAGGATTTCATCAGACGACATAAATAAAAACAGAACCTCTGGTCCAAACACAGGAGAGGCTTTTATTTTGACATGTTTCTCTGAATGAGAAAATTAAAACAGAACCGTTTGGAGCAGAAGGACAGAACCAACTGAGGCAGTTCTGTGAGGTCCACAGAAACCATAAATTAAACAGCAGAACACCAATAAATAAAGATGGCAGCTGGCTGCCGGCGCCGCTCAGATACGATCTGTTACTGCAGAACTTCAGTCATTATGACCGTTGGTTTATAAACACTTTCCAACATGGAAACGGACCTAAATCAGAACCAAACAGGTCAAGGTCGCGTCCTGAGCCGCTCCAGCCGGCGCCTCAGCTCCCTGCTCCTCTTCGTCAGCTCCTCCTTCCTCCTCAGCAGCTTCCTCTCCTCCTCTCTGACCGCCATGATGAACTCTGTCGCCCCCTTCAGGATCACCACCTTCGCCGCCTTCTGGTTCCGGGCCACCGCCGGGATCTGCTCCCTCAGGCCCAGGAAGCTCCGCCTCAGCTCGTCGCGGCGCTGCCGCTCCAACACGTTGTGAGTCCTGCGCCTGTCCTCGTCCTCGGCGTCCGACCGCGGGCTACAGCAGCGCCGCCCGGCGCTGTGCCGCACCGACACCCGGCTGTCTGCCACCTTGGGCCGTTTCCCAGCAGGCTGTGGGGCGGCGTAGTTGTGCTGCTGGATGTTGATGTGGGAACGCTTCAGGACTAGAGGGGAGGCCTCTGATCGCCGTGGCGTCCGCTGCCTGTCCACCGTCACCACGTCAATCTCCTCTTCCTCACCACCATCGTCTTCCTCTGTGGTTAAACATGAACGTTTAGAAGGTTTGCAGTAAAAACATCACAGAAGAACAACTTCCTGCTTCCTGGATCTACGTTTTCCTGCTCCTCACCTGATTCGCTGTCGCTGCTGCTGAGCGGCGGCGTCTCCAGGCTCAGTTCTGACCCAACGTCTCGCTGCTCGCCGGCCGAGGCGAAGGCGAACACCGCAGACGGGTCGATGCAGTCAGGAGCTGCGTCCTCCTGCCCGGTCCGGCTCAGCTGTGGATCAGCGCCTCCACCTGTGAGGTCGCCGGGGTCCGAGGAGAGGCGGCGGGCCTGGAGGGACGCCAGCCGCTCTGACACCACCTTCTCCAGCGTGGTGGCCGCCGCGAAGCTGCTGCTCCACATGCAGTCCTGGATGATGAAGGACTGGAGGAACGCCGCCGTCGGGTTCCGGTCCTCGTCCAGGAGTTCTGACACCGCCTCCAGGTGGTCGGCGGCGGACAGCGGGGGGTCTGAGGGAGGAGGGGTCCGGCTGGGCGAACAGGGGGGGGTCGGGAGGAGCTCAAACTTCTTCCAGATGTCCTCACCTGGACCAGGGAGCAGCTGGCTGTGCGGAGGAGGGTAGAAGTCCTCCCCTTCGGCGCCGAGGAAGAAGCACGGCTGGACGGTGTCGTAGTCGTAGTTTGTTCTGGATCCAAACATCAGCGTCATCCTGGCAGCCTGAGGAGGAAACAACGCCAGAGAAACATGAAGGAACCCAGGATCTGCTTCTGCAGGTTCTTACATGGACAACCAGGATTACTAAACAAAATCTGATTATTTAGGATGTGATGGACTGACGGAACCGATTCAGAACCGGCCCAAAACCCTGTCAGTACTAAACTGCTAAAGATGGAAGAAAACAGAAAAGCTGCTTGTGTTTATGAAAAACAAACCAAACAGAACCACAAACATTGTTGGAGAGTTCAGTTCAGGCAGCTGGACGTTTAGTTTTCTAGAAGATGTTTCTCCTCTCATCCAAGAGGCTTCTTCAGTTCCACCCGATGCAGGAGAAAACAGAGATAAATATACTGAAGGTGGAACAAAGGATTAGGGGAGAAACAAAAGGAGGCCAATAGAGGTCACTGGGGGGTTCTGATGGGTCCTTAACTCCTTCGTCACAGTGGGAGTCAGGTGAGGGCAGGTATGAGGTGAATGTTTTGGGTCGGGTTCGAACCATCTGTCTAACCTTGGCTAGAATATGGTTTGGGGTGGGGGGGTGGGTGGGACCATAACTGGTCCCCCACATATGAAGAACTGCTAGGAACCAGACCCAGAAGATTTATGCCCAGTCGCCTAACCTGACCTGGATGACTGAACCTCCACAGATGTTACCTCCACTAACATTAAAGGTTTAAGCGTATTTTGGTTGATTTGAACTGAAACCAAACAGATTCACTTTGTTTCTCTCTGATAAATATTAGTCAACATGTTTACAGGCAGCTGGATGTTCTGCAGGTTCTACTGAGGTTCTGTTGGCTCAGCCCTTCACACTAATTAAAGTCCTGAAAAGGATGGAGGAAAGTTGGAGATCCTTCAGGTTTCCTTTAGTTACAATAAAACCAAATGTTGAGAAACAGCAGATGTTTTATCCACTAAACCAAACATAAAGCAACAATAAAACCCGGTTCTACTAGAACACTGCAGTGAAAGAGTCAGTCCTAACAGAACCAGGAGCCGGTTCTGCTCTCTGACAGCTGACAGGTTCTGCATCCAGATGTTTCGGTTCAGTTCAAGTCAAACAGCAGCTGTTCAACTTACAGCAGGTCGGAGGTCCAGAAGTTCCAGCAGAACAAAGGAGAAGTTTGAGCAGCAGAACCTGAGAGTCCGGACGGGTCCAGAAGAATGAACTGGGTTCCTATTGTCTCTGTGTTGATGATGCTCTCTGCTCCTCCGTCTGTTTGACTCACCGCATCCAGCCCAACTTCACGCATTTATCTCCTCCGAGCGCTCCGCTGACGTCACATACTTCCCGCCACTTGTCCTCTACGTCATAACCTAAAACTAGTCCCAACTTTGTTTCTGACCCGCTAAGAAACATCAACACCAGTGATTTCGACAGAGCAGTAGGACCGGACTCCCGGTTCGGATCTAAGTGGGTCAAAGGACGCAGTTAAAGCTGGGACTACTTTACTCCGCGGATGAGCAGTTTATCGTTTCACTGATCCACGCTGACTGTAAATGATGCAAGGGGAGAAAGTTCCGGGTAGTGGAGAGATTATCCACTGATGATGTCATCAAAACAAGGACAAACAAACAAACAAATAAAGACAGAAGGAAAACTGGGAAATAAAAGAAAAGTGTTCGAACGCAGCAATCAGTTATATAAAACTGAATAATAAAAAGATCAAATAATACAAGATAAATATGTAAAAAACATCAGCATTTATCATTCCTGTAAACATAATATAAAAATAGAAAACAGACGTTTGCAGCCTTAATGCTGAACAAATACACCAAAGAAAATGCGAATTGTAAAAATAATGCTGAGAAAAAAAATTGAATTCATTCGATCAGAAAATTATCGGAAAACAGTAAAAAATTCAGAAAACTGTTACTTTGCACCTAGAAAATTCAGCATTAATGGAAGCTTTTAAGATGCGGACACAAAATAATAATATAAAGCAGAAAACAAAGAAATATACATTTTACTAAATCATTTTTGTATTTTGGAACAGAAGATTTTATAGAACAACAAAAGCAATACAATGAGACATTATTTTTGAAATAAAAACCCAATTATGTTTTTGCAACTTTTGAAATAAAAAGAAGGTATATTTTCACTAAACAGTTCTGTTTGCTACCATGTGACATTTTAAACACTTCTCAAAACAAAACTTCTGTCTTCATCCATCCAGATGCTTTATTAGCAAAAAAATCATTGACGTATTTGTATTTAGATTAAATAAATTCATGAAGAGCTCCAACCGTGGACATAAAACAAAGCTCTGCTACAACCAGAGCAATAAATAAAAATACGTGTTACAATATTATATTAGTTCAACAGTTGAAGTTTTCTGTTTTTTAAGGTAAAAACTTGTAAATAATTATTTTTTATTTGGAGCTTTCAGACTTTAACAAGCTGCAGCAGGAAACTTGGACCAAGATGGATCCAAAGAGAATATTCAGGCTGCAAAGGTGAACCAACCAGCTTCCTAAAGAAGGTCTTTGAACACAAATGATCAAATAAACATCAATCTGATAAACTCAACAACAAAACAACCAAAGAACCAATATAAACAATGATGTGAACAGGATCATCACCCTGATGAAGCCGCTTCTCTGCTGCCCTCTGCTGGTGGAGATAAAAAAACTGTTTCATCTGAATTTATCATACTTCTTCCTCCTGCTTCTCTTCAAAAAAGTAGAATAGAAAATTAGAATATATTTACTGCAGAAACCAGCCACAACTGAGACAATCTCATTCCCCAGGACGTCTTTCTCTTGATGAGGCTGCACATGCTTCCTTGTACATTCTGCTGTAATCTTTAATTTATTTGCTACCCTTTTATCCCCATATTATCTAAACAGTTATTTTTGTTTCTGTTATTTTTCATGATGGCAGCTTGAACACAACTCGGCCGTGAATTGATTCCTAAAATCGGGAACTGTTTCTGTTGTTGCTCTATGGCTCCCTCTGGTGGTAAAAGCCTCTCATGCAGCCTCTATGGTGACAGTGATGGTGACAGTGATAAGATTCATGGCTGAGAAAATACACTTTAAAACATTTTTACTTAAACGGACGTCTCAGTTGGACATCATTTTTTTTGTGATAAAAAACTGAAAAACATTTTTGCATTACATGCTTTTCTCCATCTGGTTGAACCATATATGGTAAATATATTGGAAAAAAGATTTTACAGTCAAACCTAAAACATAGTGGACTAGAAGTTTACCCTAATAAACATTTTTGTTCATCTGTTTTAGAGCTAAAGCATTAAGAACAGAGCATTTCGATGGATTTTATTTAGAAATCTAATGTTGATAAATGATTCAAAGCAAACAACACTGAATATATCCCTGATTAAATGTGCTGACCCATGAAGTTCTTGTTATTGTTGGCCCCCAGTTCCCCACTGTTCTCTGCTGGTATCAAACCCAGCATCCGGCAGCTTGAAATAATTCCTGTTTCACAACCTCAACTTCCTCAGATGATCATAAAAATACAACCGTTATCCTTTATTGCCCCACAGTGGGGAAAACACGAGAACGAACAAAATTCAAACAATCCGTACGGCACAGGGGAAAAAATATGTTCTGAAAATAAAAATTTCTCAAACGATTCACTCAGATGAAGTAAAAGGAAAAACTTTGAAGCTGTGAAAACATGGTTCTGATTCCAGGAGCATCAGCATTGGTTCTCCCAAAGCCTCCATGCTTTCTCCCTTATTGTTTCACTGTGAACCAACAGCTGCACCTCCAGTCAGTCAAGCTCCACTGGCAGAAGACGCCACCCTGACCTGGCTCATCTCTGGATGGATGACTCTGCCTACAGCAGGGAGGGCGATCATCTGTGACCTTCCAGAACAGTCTGAAGCTCAGTGATCAGAACACAGTCATGGACTTCAGAAAGAGAACACCCCCCCCATCATGTGTGACTCTCCACAGTGGACGAGGAAGCTGAAAATCACCTTCCTCACCAAGGAGGCCCAGTAGAGAAAGTTCTTCACCGAGCTGCCAAAGACAAGGATGATTCTACTCCTGTTACTGAGTCCAGCCTCTCCTCCTCCATCACCATCTGGTCCGACGCTGCCACCACCAGGAGGGGAGGACACACTGCAGCCCATTGTTCGCTCTGCAGGGAGCATCACTGGCTGTAATCCTCCGTCTCTTCAGGAAATGTATGATTTCAGAACACAGAGGGAAGCAGGTAAGATCACAGCTGATCCATCTCACCCTGAACACAAACCGTTTCAGACTCTGTCCTCTGACAGGACCAGAACATCTCTGTCCCATCTGCTATTGGCCTCTTTAACAAGGCCCAGGTCCACCACTGACCACTACCCACTGGAGGAAAACATCTTGCTACACCCGTTTATGTATATTTCATCTTTTTTTTAAACTGTTGTTTAATACCTGTCATTTTACACCTTATATAAAACGTGTATATTTTTCCCCCTAAATCTAATATTCCTGTATTTATTTCTGCTACCTGTATGTTTGCCTGTCTGCATGTAGCACCGCATCACTAAACCTATTTCCTTGTATGTTTAAAAACTCTACCTAGCAATAAAACATTTCTTATTCTGAATCAGAGGAAATAACAAAAGCAATGAAATCAGAATTGAACCAAAAGGGCAGATGTGTCATAAATTCAAATAAGTGTTATTTGAAACATCTGCATTTTGAACATCTTATATGTGCAGATTTATTGCAATGAGCCCTAATATTTTACAGCCATCAGTTTACGCTCCTCTGTAGATTCTCTCCTCTGCGCTCATGTCAAACTTTTGTCACTCTAAGGGTGGAACCAACCTGAAAAAGTGTTCAGTGTTTAGTCCTGTTTCTCTTACTGTGACTAACTGGATATGTTCTCTTTCATCCTCTGACATGGGAGCTGCTT
>JAUZNJ010041088.1:0-21039 GCA_034780135.1 Jordanella pulchra | reverse complement strand
ACTAAAAAACATTAAGAGTAGGATCAAAAGTTACAGGAATCGAAATTAACTGAAAGGAAAGAGAAAAGAAAAGAGATGGAGAAAATATGAAGACATAAAACACAATGCAAAGAGAAAGAAAAAAAAGGAAAATGGAGAAAAATTAAATACGTGTCAAAGACAAAAATGAAAAGGGGAGAAACAGAGAGGGGATTAAAAACAAAGGAAAGAAGATGAGGATTGATAAGAAAATCAATGAGAACAAAAGAAAAATGAATGGGATAAAGCAGAGTCACCAAAAAAAAAAAAAAAACGAGCAAATGATTTAAAAGCAGAAGAGGTATGAGGTTCATGAGGTAAAACATAGAGGAAAAAATTAAGTTGGTTAATTATGACAAGGAAGTAGTAAACCAAAAAATGGGGAGAGAAAAAGAAAAGAGAGAACATTTTTTACATCGTCAATAGAGTTAGTTTTTTTACATGACCCAAGAATTTAAGCTCATATAAAAAAATCGAACTCATTTAGAATTTGCTAAGTGCTTCGTCCCTTAGGGCTCAAGGACAAAGTGACTTTGGATGGGCTAGCTCATGTGAGGCTTCTTTTAATTCCAAACATGGGTAATTGTTTTTAATAAAAAAATTTAACCAAGAAAAAAGTCAATAATATGCCCTGGATTTAGAGTCAAGGAAACAAAGAAAAGGTGACAGAATAAGGAAAGGAGTGTGTTATGCTTCTGTGAGTGCAGGGGAGGTTGTGGAGAGGAACCACAGACAATTACACCTTTACTCAACACATTACAGGCCAACCTAAACTGGAGCAGTTGTGTGTTCTCAAAGACAAACAGACTGATTTCCCTCCAGGACACAGAAAATCCCCCACAGTGGAGCTGAAAGTCAATACTAAATGTCACAATAAGTTATGGGAGCAACCACGATGGAGGCCAATGTGATGCAAACTTTCCGTGTTTTCCCAAACTGTAGCCTAAGCTACTGTTGCTGTATGCTAGCCCACGCTGACAGATCCCACTCTGCAAACACAGCAGCATCTCCATCATCATGGACCTCTGAGGTGTGTTGAAACACCAAGGAGAATCTCTGGGCCTTTAGCCTCTTGTTGGAATTAGTTGCTGCGTAAACACACACACCTTTTAAAAAACCCACAAACTCCATATTTTCCACTTTCACTGTGTCAAATGGTCTTCCCCTAAGACAAGATGTATATGAAACCATAAGTGAGGTAAGGTAGAGAGGAGGATACAACATTGCATCATTTAACTAGAAGGCATTTTTCCTCCTTTGTTTTGTCGGTGGGAACACAGCACTGATTAAATGGGTCATAACGTGCAGTATCATTCCGCAGTCTGATAAACATCAGATGAAACCACAGGCATGAATATCTGTTGAGGAAACCTTTAGCAAAACTCAGCGTGGAATACAGGCAAAACTAAAGATGCCAACCCGATGTCAAGATTTTCATTATTACATTCCTTGTTACAAAAAGAATTATGTTTTGAGCATTAGGATTGGATAGGAACTTGGTGACATAATTTATTACGCTTTAATTAAAGTGCACCTGAAGGAAGCCCAAACAGTGAGTTTATTTATAGAGCATCCATTCTCCAAGATCGCAGACGATAACATGGCTGACATGCTTCAAATGTTCCACAAGGTTTTTTCAACCCAATGACACAACTGAGCAGTGAAAGAAAAAAAAAAAATGTCCCACCGACAGATGTGTTCTGTTTCTGCTTCAATTAAACATTTTAGCTCATCACATATATTTTAATGTCATTTACCAATAAACTGAGCAAAGACACCATCAGTGAGCAGTTTTAAAATTAAGAAAATAAAAATCATTCCCTAAGGTGAAGAGCTATCCAAACTAAATTAGGTGAATATATAAAAAAAAACTTTTGGGGGGTCAACTTTAACAAGCCTCATTACTCTTTGATATGTAGAATCAAAAATTCACACAAATATTGTCTATTTCAGTATAATAGAAACTGAAAAACAGTTTAATTAATTTATTTTTTTACCTTCATCAATCTCTAAACAATAAAGAACAACTAACCCACTAAAATTTACTTTTTTCCCTGATGAACTGTACAAATGAAAACGTTATAGTGCTGTCTACATGCCCAAGTCATCATTTTTATAGTGTACAGCTCATTTGTTTTATTCCTGCCTCTGTCCGTATCTGTCGTGTCCTCCTCATGCTCACTGAGTGTGAATCAGCACTGGTATTGGCTGAAAAGATTACCTAGAAAAGCCATGAGTGGATCTGCAGTTGTGGGACATTAAAACAGCTTTGTCTCTTACAAACATGGGAGAAGAGAAAAAGCATTGCAGTCCACTGCTGCGACTGCAATGGTCTTTTGGCATTATGTGTGTAAGAAAGATATAAATATTGAAGCTCTCTAACACAAAGCAATTTACCTTTATAGAAAAAAAGATGGGCAACTGCAACATTCCCAGGGCAGACCGGAGCTCCCTCCCTTTTCTTAAAAGCTTCTCAGTATTTACTCGTCTTATTTGTTCGCCAATCAGAAAACAATTAGGCCCTTTTTGTCAGGCTACACATAAGTTTTATTTCCTTACTCTTTTGGAGTCAGTGATGGGGTGTGAGGTGCCCTTGTAGCTTATCTTTTGCGATCCATCTTAAGAAATACTTATACATGTTCTTTTGCTAAAAAGTCAACAGTGCAAAGACTCATCAAAGTAGCAGTAGTAGTAAGGTGAACGAGTGACAAGTCACACCTGCATGAATGCCCAGGGAATCTGACCAGCATCATTCTGTCATGAACAGACTGATGTAATCTATAGATGCAGCTAAGGTAAATGGAAGATGTGTCAGACAGTTGTAAGGTCATGTTTGCTAAAAGAAAAATAATGAAACTTAACTTTTAGACTTGCACAATGCACCCTTCAAGGCAATGGACAGATTAGTATAAGCTGACTTTTCCTTGTCCGCCTTATTTGAACGACAAAAATCATTCAAATTAGGCTGAGAAGTCACCTTTTAGTTGATCTGAACTAGGGTTCAGATCAATCTTTACAGATTAGATTGAATTTGCTCCATAAATTTCCACTTCATGACTTCTTTGAATGAACAGGACTGCTTATTTTAATTCCCTCTTGAAAATAGCTCAACTCAACAAATTGTAACTAAAAATTGTAACTGAATCAAATGATGTTCCATTTTTTATTTATTTATTCTCATTTTTTTATGAATATACAGGAAGATGCAACAATGGTGTTAACAAACAGATCTCTTAGTGAAGCAATCACAAGTTTATCACTTCTCAAGACATCAAACAGTAAGCAGGTTCCTACCTTGAGACAATAACAAACTACTTTTAGTCAATAGTTTCTCTAGTAAGAGTTCAAGTAAACTTTCTAAAATACTCACAGACCACTTACTAAGCTAACAGCTAACAATCAAACAACAGTGAAATACTGATTCATGGCTGCCAAATAATGACGTTAAACAAAAAAGGATCTTTTTGAAAGGTAACTTTATGTTCACATCTCAAATTTCTTAACCTGATCTCTAATCCTTTGTGAATACATGTGTAACACACTGTAAGAAATAAATCAACCTTCATATAAAATCAATTTATGGAGTTCTTTCCCTTTTGGCCTACATGTATGCTTCCAAGAACCAAGCATCTTTATGTGTGCTATAAAATAAATAAAAGCAATGCGTTTCCCGGTTTCATTTATGCTTGCAGCAACAAGCCAACAAATCCAAATTTTAGCACAGCTAATAATCCTTATGTGTGTTAAAAAGAGGAAGACATACCAAGTGTTTGCAAGCACAAGCTAAAAATAGTCCCAGTCTGGCTTCAACTCAGCTTTGAGATGGAAATTTTCACAAAAGATGGCTTTTGTGGTTCATAGAAACCAACTACAAAGACCTGAACTGCTTCAACATGATTTCAAAACAAAGTTCATCCCTTATTTCTCCAGGTTTTTCTTTTATTGTGGCTATTTAGTTTTCACACAGCCCTATGAAGTGATGCTAAGCACAAAACTACTTAAAGAGAGCTTCGGAGACAGGATTAATGAGATAAACTTAAGTGCTTGAAACATAAAAGATAGTTTAGCATGTACATTAATTTTTTAAATCTCGGCTCTGCACATGGCAGAGCATGCATCCACCCGCTAATCCCCCACCCTCTGATGTTCACTCATCATTGCAATTACATCTCAATCCCTTCATTTTTGTGTCTAATTACAGGCATTCTCTGCTCAGTAAGTGCAATGGTTGCTGCAGCTATGGCAATGAATAAAAACATGTACACAGATCAGGTGAATCTAGAAGAGACAGACAGAGAATTGGGGAGAAGTGCAATGAGAAAAGACTATGTCAGGACAGGTAGACAGAAAGTTGGAGTTCGACTGTCAAATTCAGCAGTTTTGACAATGCGTCTGGAAAGTCCCTGTCTGTCTCCCTCTTAACGTTTTTTACTCCTTTTCTAGCTGTCTGCATGCGTTAATGTTGGTTAATCACACGATCTGGACAAGTGCTGGTTGTTCATTTTACAGCTTCATATTCCTTCCATCTTAAAGGGCAGATTATGAGGAATGTGAGATGATGTTTTTATATTTTTTGCTTGTTCAGATTTTGCATCGAAGACTGTCCACGAAAAAAAAGTCTACTTTTTGCTAGCTGTTGGCTAAAACTTGTCATAGTCTAGCATAGCGGTGAGGCTTTGCTGGAAGCCGATGTAGTCTTGCAGAAGTCGTCTTATATGCAATTATTTAAGATAGTCTCAAACTATCACTTAGATAACTGAAAAATGTTTTGAATAGAATCAAAAATAAATTGGCATCAGCTTTACTGAAAAGTTACATAACATTAAAACAATTAAACAACCAGGTTAATTAATGTAAATGAACCATTTTCTGTCACAAAGAGCAAGGGATCATCCAACTAGAATTATGCTAGCACATTCAAAATGCAAATAACTATCCTTTGTAGTGCATACTTCACTTAAGTCTGTCCTCTGTCTTTCACTTTTCCCTCAGCAGGCTGCCACTGTGCAGCTGATGTATTCGGAGGCTCAGGAACCCACAGTGGCACACTGTGGGGTTTGAACCAGGGCAGCAAGTGTTGTTCGATAACTGCTATCCCACTACTCCATCATGCCATTTAGCTGTCAGTAGAAAGGTTACAAATCTTTCAGTTCTCACCATAATTTCCCTATAAATATTTGCATAATGACATCTATTGTTGGTTTTTCAAAGAGCCGGCAGAAGAGGTGGATTCATACACTTCATTCCTTAAACACCAGATCAGGGAGCCAAGAATAGAAGCTCCCTGGAAAAGTAATTCAAGAACAGAAGAAGCCTCACATTCCTTCTTTCCCTCAGTCTGCTCATCTTCCCTGAAGACATTTACCACCAATCATTCATTGCTACCCTGCAATCATAAATACACATGTAAACATAGCAACAAGCCCTATAGCAGTGAGCTGAGGTCATGCCCAGGAGGTTTCTGTGGAGGAGTCCACCCTAGGTGAGGTCAATGAAACACAGGTAGGGTTCTGGTTTCTGTGACACTTCCGAAGAATCTCATAATGTAATTTTCCGGAAAGGGTACCCTGTTGTGGCACGGTCAATAAGTTTTCTTTAAAACAGAGTTGGGTTGGAGTTGAAACCATAAGTTAAACAGGAATATGTTTTTTGCCTTATTAAAAACACCTTTTAAACATTAAAAACCGTACATATAAGTATTTAATGATGAACAAAAATAAAGTGTATTAGGCTTAGAATCCAGGCCAATTATTAAGGACAAATACAAAACAAAACAATGCTATAACCTGAAATTACATTTTCCAGGCAGTTTTCAGACACCAAAAGGTCTGGTTCGGATTACAATCCTGACAGCTTAGAAATGAATTGAATTCTATGCAAATATCTACCACCAACTCAGTCTTTCAGTTAAATTAAATTCAATTATACTTCATTAACTAGACTGGTACAGGGCACTATTTTGTTTGACAGTTCCTGCTCCACTTTCCTGGTTCTTGTCCTCCTCTTGTTCCATCCCATTCTCCTCTTTCTCTTCCTCATCATCACTCTCCTTCTCCATGGCATTAATTCCATGAAAATTGCTGACATTAGCCTTCACAAATACTAATAACAGTAACAGAAGCAATGATGATTAACAGAAAAGTCACAGCATTAGAATACAAACAGATAGCTCTACACACAAACAGTGTGTTAGTCAACGTTTTTGTACTTTTCCTCAGCTGATAAACATACTTGCATCTTTATGACACTGGGTGCATTTTCATTAAAAAGAAGCATAGTTTGGGGTCATTACTAGTCTTTATGCTGACATTGCCTCCTACAAAATGGTTGATTTTAAGTACTTCTTATTTATGAATGGAATTATGAGTATAATGGATTAGTGTGATCATGATAGCCGCTTATGAATTATCCTGATGGCTCTTAACATTTATTCGTTCCACCTCTTCTCCATCTATTTTGCTTGACGACATAAATATCATTTGTTTATTCCTGTGCTGATATAATGATGTAAATTCGAATTTTTTTTTCTATACTATTCAGTTCCACTAGTTTTAATTCATTAGGTAGACACTTTTTATACCCCCTGTAGCTGCACTACAGGGGGTATAAAAACGACTTGAATTGTTGCATTCTTATCAAGCAACTCCTCTTTAGTCCATCATTCCAAATCTTCTTTCTCTCCCTAATCAACATCGACCAAGCTCTTTTCCATCTACTCTCATTGTGCTCTGCTCACTAGATAAAGGTCATCCTTGTGAGCAGAGGAAGTCAGTGATAGGAATACTGCTTCTCATCTTCCCACAAGCACACAAACAACTTGCCCTGCAGTTGCTTTTTTAAAACTACTTAAATGCTGCATGTTGTTAATGTTGTTGCTGTTAAAGCTTTCCATTTTTATTCTCTCAAACTGCACACACTCCTCACTTAATACTTGCAGGACACACTACCTTTGTAGCATGTCATGAAATGTGCAAACTTTTGTTTCGTTAAAACAACTGTTATGATACAGAGGTTTAGGAACTTTTTATCCTTTGACCCCAAAAACAAATAGGAACAATAAAATTTTAGTAAGGTAGGCAAACATTGCTAAATAACCAATTCGAAAAGGACCAATAGACAACATAAACACAATTTTCTTCATTAAAGTTTGTGTTTCTATATTTCTTGGACATTTATGTTGAACTTATTTCATCTGAAGAACCCACAGAGGAATTCACACCCAGTACATGGAATTAACGGCCTTAAATTGAGACAGCCTTCTGTTCCTGGACTCCCATCACCTTCTCACACCTCTCTGTGTCCATCCAGCACCCCCTGGAAAGAACAGCTGTATGCCTGTCGTTGTGATGAGTACGACAGGATCCAGGTTATGGTCCAGCAGTTTCATGGTGGTTATAAATACCTTCCTGTCTGTTGTTAGGATTCATTAAAAGTGTCTGGTTTGTACTGTTTGGAAGGTCTATAAATGTGGGGTTTAAATGTGAAGTTTTGCAAATTTAAAAAGCCATAACAAATTTATTTACTTCATCACATCTGTCTATTTTTAGAAATTCGCTTAAAAACATTGAAACAGCAGCAAAAATTGATAGATTTTTTTTTTTTTGGGGGGGGGGGGGGTGGCTTAAAGCTGCTGTGATCAAAATATATTTTCTACCACTAAATAATTTTCTAGGAAAGCAAATAAACTACAAGCAAAAAAAATAAGGATATGGTGTGACTCAGCCTAAGGCTTCCTCATGCTATGGCATAACCAGATGGAGGCTGGTTGAACGAAACTGATGAGCCTGTTCATGACCATTTGTGTTTTGCTCGAAGTTTCTATGACTACAAATCATCTCTCAACATGAAGAGACTCATTAAAAGATGGTGTGATGTAGGCGTGGCCCACATTTCCCATCCGTCCCAACCCGGCTACGGCAAAAGCTTTGATCTGAAGTGGATTAGAGACATTAGCACTTTCTTATCTCAACTCCTTGCCTGTGTCCTTCCCATTCTTCTTCCCTACATTCCTGTTTCTTTCTGGTAACAATACATCAGTTTTACTTCCACCTACCCATGCATTCTTAAAATACTCTACAAGGTAACGAAGAGAGCAAACAGAAAAATATTTATGCCGAATAAAAAAAGCTGAATAACCAAGAGTACAACTGTTGTCGATAGCCTTTCATGTAAAACCAGAAACAGTTGGCTCAGACTCAAGCCCTTAGATTTACTCACAGGCTCATACTTTAAAATGAGAAATAAACGAGTCCACTCTACTCTGTCTCAAAACAAAATATGAAGGCAACTTGTGGGAAAGTGAGAGAATTAATTAGAACTGTGTTTCTGAAGTTCAGATTTTACATGTAAAAACTTCAAAACAATTACAAGTGACTTGACCGTTCACGTCAGCAGGAAGTGCAATAGGCCAGTAAATACAAGTGTATTTGCACAAAGGCTAAAATAAGCTCAGTGTGTATAAACAGACACAGACACCCACAGCCGGTAATCCACATTAATGCCCCTCATCAGTCTTAGCATAATGTTGAGGAGCCTGAGAAGTGATGGGAGTTTAATCTCTATCATTTATCTCTACAATAATAACTTCAGATAGTCAACATGTTTGACACAAAGTTGTGAACTCTACAGGTTACGGTGAAGCTTAAGTCTTTTTTTAAAAAAAAAAAAAAAAACATAATGTTCCAGGTACAAAAACAAATATTTTTTGTCCTAGGTACAAAAAAAATCCCAAATACTTCTATCAATTGTTTTCCCCTGATTCTCACAGTGGTGAGAGAACTACTTTAACTCTCATTGTTTTCAGAAGGTTTAGATCACAGAGAAAGATATAGGCAATAACATCAGACAAGAAACTTGAGCTCTTCATTATTTTGGAGTGTTTTAGAAGTACTACCTGTTCTCTATCATTCTATAGAGAGGGTTACTCTCAAGCAGAAAGCATTTAATTCAGCTAACAATCCTGCCAGGAGTGGATATTTTAGCACGCATCCAGATAAGATTGTGCTCTGCTCAAAGGGAATTACAAACACCCAAAAATTTGATCTTGCAAGCAGGATGAATTGTCGCAAGTTTTGTGAATTGACAAAAAAAATAAATCTTACCAGGAGTCAGCAGATACATTTAAACTAGATACAGAAATGTTTTGGACCAATGAAATGCAAGGATGTATACGTCAATACATCAACCAGGGGTGGAATGCAGAAGGAAAACCAACATGGCCGTACTGGTTTTAACTAATTTCTTTTTGAAAAATGAGCAAAAAGACACAAGTTTTGCCTTGGCTGCTCTTCCCCCAACCGGATTTGTAAGAGTTTGATTTAGCAGTTAACTCCGCTTGTTGTGAAACACAAATCATGCTGCTACTGCTGTTGTGATTGGGTAAAAATTCAACATAGGAGGCAAGAACCCAATCAGCTCAAAAAATTGTACTGAATGTCCCGCCCTTTTGCAGATTTTCCAGGAGCCTGAGCCTTTTCCGCAGAGTTCAACTTGAATTCTACTTGGTATCAATCAGGCTTTTGCCAGGTTATCATTCAGCAAATTGATGCTAAAACTTGTAACAGTTCTGAAACAGATTTTAAAAAGACTCCGACAATTAAGAAAAGTCAAACACAGCATATCAGATAATACCAGCATCATAGACACTGTGAAGCCCAGTGGAGGGGTTAAGATTTAGGGTTGATATGCAGCAAAATAAGCAATGGCACATGCAGCCCAAAGAAGTCAATAGAAAAGTGTGATTCTAATCCAACCTTTTTAAGGCTTAGAGCCACTTTAGCTGAACGGAGTCATATGAAGGGCTACAAATACTGACCTATGAATGGAGGAGTCAGCATTCAACCGAAACGTCGTGCTTAATAAACGCATTTTTCATCTTTCGTTTAATCTCCTATTTTCTTTTAGATGTCATTTTGAAATCTGTATAAATGCACGTGTGATCACCACCTGACAAGCAGAATCAAATAAATCTTCAAACTTGGCTCAGTGGTGAGTTGTGCCGTTTTCAGAAAATAGATTTTTCTTTTTGCGGGGGGGTTAGGGTTTTCCCTTTCATTTTCTGTGGACTCTTTAGCACCCCCTGGGAGGCAGCAGCCCCCCCACCATTAAAAAAATTTTTAAAAATCCCTGCTGTATAAGACTAACAAAGACAAAGAAGAGCTACAGTTGCTAAACCTGTTTTTAAAAGCTATGGATCAGAATGTAGCTTACTTCTTTGTTCTTGTTGTCCTAATTGATATCTTTAGAAAGCTTGGGCTGCAAAAATAATTTTAAAAATGGAAAGGACAAATAATTATGTAGATGTTATCTGAACAAAACATTTTATAATGATACGTTTTATTTTTTTATTATTATTATTTATTTTTGTATGAACTTTATTGTAAAAATAAAGTTTATTGAGAACAGCAGATATTTAATGCTGCTGATTGGATAATTACTCTCGTGACAGTTTATCAAAACTGCTCCATATGATTCTTCTTTATTCCATTGCTCTCATAAATATGCTTCAAGTCCAACTTGAGCCACTACTTCATTCTGCTTTTCTGAGTTCTCATTTTCAATAATCAAATATAATTATTGGAGAAAGCAAACAGGTTGTTGCTGCAATTTGTCTTTCCTGACATTTAACTGGCTTGAACATAATCTTTTCCGAAACCACTGCCCTATTACTCATGCAACATGAACCAAACAGTGGACCCTTCCCTGTGGTCCTATGTTGGTCACATGGTTCTAAATGCCATTAGCATATCATCAGCAGATACCAATGATTCACACTTCAGGAGACCCACGTGGAGATGCAAACACACACACACACACACACACTCATAAGGGCACACAGAAAGGTTAGCAGAAGACAATTGCTTGGACTGAATCGCAAACCAGCTCCACCCGCCACACTCACCAGGGCGGGAACAAGGGAGCAGGGGTCAGCATGCTGGGTCGGGCCATTGTGGAGAAGCTGTTCTTTGAAGAAGGCCTGTGGTAAGGAAGGCTTTTTGGGAAGGGGAAGTGCTCTGCTTGAAATTTTAGATATCAGTGGAAAGGATTTTTCTATCATGTAAGACAGCAAATTCCTTTATCCTGCAATTCTTTTCCTATATCAGCGGAAAGAGTGTCAAAAGAAACATGTAACAGGAGTATTTTCAGGAAGGGACAGCAGAAACAAGCACAATTCTATCCCTAAAGGAGAACATGAGGAGTTTGATGATTGAGACTGAGATTGAAGAATTACACCCTATTGCAAAACTGCAGCAGAATTAGATAAGTATAAGAGCATTGCACCTTAGGCGAAAAAAAAAAAGATTGAAAAGCCAAAATAAGCACATATAGAAAGAAGGTCTGGTGAGCTGAACTATCCCACGATCCACTAGCAACCTGGCGAAACCACAAACTCAACCTCTGGTTATCCAGCTGCTTGCTGGAGAACATAACGCGATTATTTTCACAGAAACACCAGCAGGAAGGACTCCAGGACTTATTCTCAAGTTACAGTTCAAACTAATATGAATTCTTTCAGCACGGGGTCTGAAAACGCCTAGTCCAGTCTGAAACATAAAAAAAAACATTAATAAGTAACATTAATTACAAAGTATAATTTAAGACTAGAAGTGAACATAGTTCCCATTGCACCACTGTTAACACTATACCACTAAAACACTGGGGAAAGTTAAATAAAAAACACTGGGAAAAATTAAATAGCATACAAGCTGCTTGGTAAAAAAAATATCTGATTTTGTTTTCCAAGACCAAATCAAAATGTTTTTTTATTTTGTTTTTTATTATTTGCCAGATGAAAGAGAAAAAAGTGTGTGATATATAAGTCAACAATAAATTAACACTTAAAAAAATTGTTACTATAGTGCTGGCTCTTATTCAAATATGTTTACAGCAGAGCTGCAAACCATACGAAAATCAGGTAATGGCAACAATGACATCATTAGTTGTAATAACCACAAATACCCATCCCACGCCTTTTAAAAGTTTTTGCAAGCTTTGTTGGGCATCTTACTCTGTGGGAGTTATAGATTGTCCAAAATATTTGCAAACAAATTATGTGCTTTAGCAGCAGGCTACTTGTAAATCCTTATAGACATTTCTTCATTGCTTTGCAAATTGTGGTTTTGTGGGGAAATAAATTTAAAAAACAACAGCTTTTATTGGTGGCTTCGTGACTGATATTTTCAAGAGCAAAACTGAGGTATCTACGTATGTCATCACCAGTTGTATGGATCTGCATAATTTCATCAAAATTTAAAAAAGGTTGACCGTCCCAATGAGTAGTTAGAAAAGAAATCTCAGGAAAATTTGGTAATTTTGCTACTAATGATCTTCATGATTTGTGAAAATGCTTAAAAATAAACGAATACACAATAGCTTAGGAACAATGATACAACAGGGGTTAACAACGACCATGAAATGAAAGTGGGAAGGGACTGAAAAGCAATGGTTAGACATGAGCACTACTCCAGTTAAGTCTTCTTCCCGTACTGTATCTTTGGTGGCTTTTCTTCTATAAAGGATGAAGGAAAAGGGAAACACTCCAGTAACCATAACAGATCTGATATGATATTTAAAAGCTTTGATCAAGTGCCCAACAGGTTCTGGTACACAATCTTAAGAATAAACTACCGCTCTTTGCAAATCCAAGTCCAAAATCAGATCTGGTGTCCTGCCATGTTTATGCTTTCAAAGAGTTCTCTGTCATCAACATTTCAAACTTACAACAACCCTCAACTCTGATCCCCTCCACTTTCTCAGTAAGGCTGACCACAACCTGTCCGGCCCAGGTAACCTTACCCGATTACAGCGTGGGAGTGGGTGTACAGAGAGCCATTCAAAGACTTGGATATAAAATCTCTTCCGTTGCAGAGATACTCTACACTTCTTCTACATATTCATAGCCCAGTGCTTACATCCTGTCTGAGACTGAAAGAAAAAAAAACAACAAAAAAAAACAAAACAAAAAGGCACAGAGACCTTTTTTTTATAGGTTTTAATGAATTTTCTATCACTGAATCATAGAAACCAAACAAGTGTCAGTACAAACCCTCAAGAAATGGCAGTCTTGGATTTAAAATTCTTGTCCTGTGTCAGATTCTTGCTACAAAATGCTACAGCACATATTATAATTCCTTCCATTTTCCTCTTAGACAAAGAATTGTTGTTGAAATTCATCAAGAGAAAAAAGGTGCTGCCATTGAAACTGACAGTTGAGGAATTCTGCTGAGACCTGCCAGTCACGTAAACGTCATGGATCATCTCCCAATCCGACAGCAAGTATCAACAAATGCTCATATGGAGAATCGAGAGCTGGTATTGTGTCTTTGACGATCTCCTTAGTGCGGTTACACTTGTAAGCAAACAACAACATACCACAGTGACACCACTGGTGCTCTGCCAAGTCTATGTTGGCAGCCACTCCTGTCGGTTAATCACAGGCTCATTGAGGTTGATGGTTTTTATAGTGTTTCTTTTCTGCTTTTTTGAGTATGGAAAAGCTCTGCAAATGTCTGAATACGTTTCGGCATAGCATGTTTAAACAGTCAACATGTACAGTCGCTGACAGCATCCATTTTTTCAACAATGTCCTTTGGGATAGGATTAGCGTCTGAGTTATGACAGGATTTTTAAATGTCTTTGCAGATAAAACAATCACACCTCAAGGTGAAGGCTTTACACTGGCTGTTTGAGAAGATATAATGCAGTAATGCCTATGTAGACATGAAAATAAATGGTAAACAGTTGTCTCTATAGGTCTCAAATTAGGACGAATTAAGAGAAAAACTGATGGAAAATCTGAGACTTTGAACCGTTTCATTTTCCAACATAGATTACGTTAACTTGTTCAGTTTAGCTTTTTGGATTTTTTCTTTTTTAAAGCAAAAAAAGTTACAGCTCTTGACACCACAAATTATAAAGAAAACTACCAAGCTAAAACAGTTTTCTCATCATGTATAAAGTATAAAGCTAATCAAATCTAATATCACCTTCTGTATTAGATGTGGGTTTAAACAATTTGCCTCCAAGATAGTGCTTAGGATCAACATCAAAGAAAGGAGCTCTTGTAGAAAGTGCATCTTCACTCACCATGGGTTTAAATCACGTAAAAGCTTTGGTGTTCCATTTATTATTTGAATTATTTATGATCCAGGGGAGAGGTAATCAAAAAGCAACAGAAGCTTCAGGGATTTTTGAAAAACTTAAATTCAAAGGATATTTGGCTCACATTGTCTAAGATGAACCCCACTTCTTGCTCAAGGACTACTGGACTTTTAGACCAGGTTCTTCCACTAGCCCTGCAAAGATATGGGGTACAGACAAACAATGCATTGATGCACAAATAGATGGAGCGGACGTAATCTAGTTTTTAGAATGGTAAACTAACATTTCAATATTATGGATTATGACATGGTCTTGACTTTCATGGATAATCCATAACTTTGCAAAGAGGTTGAACTCCATACTTTAGGATGGTATTCTACGACTCTAATGTTGGCATGATTTATACATTTCACCTCCTAATTTGGATGTGTAGTTGTTATCAATGTCTGACTGGAATATCAAATTATTTTCAAAGAAATCAATGTCTCCTCCTTTTTCCTTCATCGTGTGAAAAGAGCAGTACAACGTTCCCTCACTATGATGCTCTTCAACAAGTTCGGGGGCTTTGCACATTTTTCAAAGAAGCATTTCGTTAAACTATTGCTATCAAGCATCTCATTTCCATGCTGAAAAATGTACCAACAGCATTTAATCAGGATCCCGATAGCTAAGCTTTTTTAAGGAAAAATTCTGCTAAAAGATATAGCTGAATATACATGGAAAATCTATGTATATTTTCATTACTTAAAGACAAGCAAAAATCGCTGATGAATTTAAAAATGTGCAACAAATTTCTGGACTTTATTGTAATTCTATGTTACACAATCACTTCTTCCATATAAAATAATTATCCAAACAAATAATCAACAGCAACACATTTACATTAAAAAAATACCCTTAAGGCTATGGAATGAAAATTTTTGACCAAATTATGAGGTTTTTTTTTAGTTCTTTATTACTAAAAGAATTTTTACATGTTTAAATATTGTTTTAAAACTTAATCCTTCCTAAGAGCATAATAAGCATGTCCAAAATGTTTTTCCTTTTGGTTCAAAGCCTAGCGGGAAGCCTTAACAGAGTGTAAAATGTTTTTTAAACCACAAGGTGATGCATTTAACAGACACCCTAATGTCAAGGCTTTACTTTCTGTCAATAATGTTGATGATAAACTATTAAACTTTGTGACAAATGGCATAATTACTGAGATATTTATATGCTGTGGTCATGCACATAAAATTAAATGGTTTCCAGAAACACCCACTTGTGTTTACAGCTTTCAAAAACAATAAAAAAAAAATCCCTCAGCTGGCTTCTAAATTCACATTTATGTTTTTTCTTCTACTGAGCAACTAGCATTTCTAGACAGTAGCTATACACTTGCCTTTTTATCATAATGGCTAAGATTTTCTCAGAATCAAACAAAGACAGAATAAACATTGAACCGATGGACCATTTCTAAAGGTTTTAACATTAATAGTTTTAAATTAAATCAAAATACTGAAATATCCCCAGTAATTTCCATTAATCTATAAAATGAGAAACAGTAGTGCTGAGTCTTCTTGTGTGGTTATGGAGGGGCATATATTCTTACTTAACCCACCTGTCAAAGCCAATAAGTGAGAGAAGAACCGAGTGGAAGGGCTGAACCACTACAGTTACCCATAGCTACACCATGTAACAGCATGTGAGTGAGTGTTCCCGTGGATCTCCCCAAGGGCAGCGAGGTGGTGACTGACACTGTGGTAATGCCTTCATGTCTCTTAAACCCGAGCAGGGTCTATATACCCATGCAGAATGAAGACATGTCAATGAGAAGCAGAGAAAGAGAAACATCTGGCCCCGAGATGTTCCCCCCCACTCCTTGTCCGAGGGCTCGGCTTCCAAACGATACAAGTTACAACACAATCCAGGGAAACAAAAGACAGAGAGGCAGACCTTTCTGCAATAGCAGGAGTCAGCAGCTGCGGAGGCTCATGCTGAGCATGGAGCTCACAAAGGCTTTGAAATTCCCAGCCATGATTATATTTGTTTTCTTTAAATCACTGTGTTCTACTGGATGTTCTGTAAAAGGCAAATAAAAAAAAAAGAAAAGAAGAACGCACTTGCAATGATTGTTGTATATTTCTAACCAGAACTTTTAAATGTCCAGAACCAGAATAAATTTTATCCCGTTGTGTTGTGGCGTAGCTGCAGCTTGGAGGGGGGATTTTTATTACATTGCTGTATTAATTCAGAATTTTAAACATCTATTAATAGCCAAGAAGCAAACCTACATTAACTGCTCTAATGTAATATAAGGAGTTGAACAAAAGGAAAGTACTGCAAATTCTTGAAATAAATTATAACCCAGTTCCCATAGAGATGTGTGACACGTAAATAAAAACAGACCCCAATTACTCACGAAACCTTTTCAACCGTTACGCAACTGAAGAGAGTACAAAAAAAGACTAGTATTTTTACCTGTTGCTTAACACAACACATTCCAAAGAGCTAGAACAGGGGGGGTGTCTGCCACTGAGTCACATCTAACTTAGATAAGTCCGAAAAATCCCAGTGTTTTTGGATGTTGTTGATGTATGGCTTTTGATTTTCTGCAAACGATTTTTGCTTCCACTGCTAGATACAAAATATGATAACTGACATTGGTTTTTGGATGTGTTCCCGAGCCCATTTTGTAATCTCAGTTACAGCATAATGTGGGACTGGAGGTCACAGCCGTTTAATGTTCATTTTTTTTTGTCACATTAGTGGAGCAATTTTCTCCAGGTGTTGATATTGTGAACTATATATGATGAAATCCTAAATTACTTGCAATTCCACAAAGAGAATTATTGTTTTTAAAGAGATGAGTCTTTGGGAGATACTCACCTGCTTCAGATTAACCTGGACATTGGTGGAATGTACTTTTTATACATTATTCCTCAATCTTTTGTTGACTCTGTTCTGGAATTTCTGAAACCGGTTACATGCATTGAACTCAAAATGAGCAAATATTTGCAAACAAATTTTAACTTAGCAGTTTCAACATTAAATGTCTTGTGTTTTCAGTGTAATCAATTGCATTTTCACTAAACACAATTTTCTATAAATATTCTGCTCTTATTTTCATGTTATTCAATAATCCAGCTTTAGAAGTGAAATTGCAGCAGTACATTATGTAAATAAAGGAGCACTGCAAAGACATCCTTTGAGCATGAATATTTGCAAAATTTTGTGAGTTGATTCAAATTTATTTCTTTCCATCAAGCTCTTCTTACTCAACACATCAAAATGCACATAGAAAGATGTTGATGGAGACCCGTCTATAAAAAAAAACCCACGACTTTCTCACCAAATGGCAGCAGTGCTTAGAACTGAGCCAAAGTGCTGAGCTAAAAACATCCAATTTGCTAAAACCAAACAGAAAAACAAAACATTTGAAAACAATTTGAATACTTGAGGAAATTAAGCTATCGCTATACAAGATTTTAATAGTTATTGTGTCTCAATCTAAATTGTTGATGTTTTCTTAAGACTGACAGAAACTCTTACAAGTGATTTCCCCAGAGGAAAATTATCTCATCAATGCATCCTACTTAATAAAAAGTAAAATGTCATGTCTCAGCATATTTCTTTAATAGGCTAGATAACTGCACATCATAAATTAATAGTCGTTCTTCTCCTTTCTTAAACCACACCCAGCTGATTAAAATCTAAACTTGTTTTTTATTACTTCCTTGGCACAGCTATTAAGTTCCCTGACTTTGGAATATCATAGTTAATTCTAATTAAAATACATTGTTGAGATCTGAATTATGGATCTCTGTCTACAGCAAATGCAGGTAAACAAAGCACATGCTGAGCTTGTTTTCCTTTGAATTCACAACAGTTTCCCCACCTGTGTTTGATGGCAGTGAATGAAATGACAGGCAGGGTTGTGTTGGCATTCAAGTTCCACAGTTTACCACCCTGCTGCTCGAAGCACAACACTTTAATCGAAGTACAACAGACTGGTTTTACTGCAACAGACGGCAAGCTTTGACTTTTATTACGACAGGCATAGCTTGGAGAATATTATTGTAAACTCTTTGCTGCGGTGGCTTGGGCTTACCACACATCTATAAACAGTCCGAGCTGAGATTGCTAACTCAGCTCCATGACAAACCTGATATAACCACATAGTGGCATCAGGAGGCCGGAAAGATTTATCATGGGAACATTCAGATTCCCAGGTGGCTGCATCAAAATGACTACTTCCTCAGAGCAAACGTTGAACCCTGCCCTGGCCAGAGTGATTCAACTTTCTCCATCATTATGTGTGTAATTCAATGAAGGAATAGCCAAAGTGCTGGTAATGTCAGAGGGCCCAAACACTTTGCTACATCATGACACTTTGGTTAAAGTCTAACTAAGTCACTAAAAAAGGGAAAAGAAAAACAGATGTTGTTCAGGGAGGCAGGGGAATCCAACCACTGCAAGTCTAAAAAAAAAAAACAGAGATGTGTGCTTTTTCATGTACGATTCTCAGTAATCACTTTGCATACGTCTGTGTGTGTGTGTTGTAGTAACTGCATAAAAGAGACAGTGTGAAGAGAGCAAAAAAAGTAAAGAAAACACTGCCGTGCTTTCTTTGGAATTTGCCCACACTGAATGCAAATGGAGGAGAACAAATGATCTTCTCACCGATCACGTTCCGTTCTGTGCTCGCCGTCAGTTATCATTGCTATCTCACCGAGATTGAACAATGTTCCTTAACACACTGTCTTATATGAGAGAAGACATAAGAGGTACATGCAGCCTATCTCAGGTTCACCTACTGCAGTTTGAGCATGTCTGTGATACAGCATCTGCAAAGTGGGCACTTTCCACGGCCATTTACACGCCTCAGAAAGGAGACTGCTATGGTTTCATTGTAAAGAAAACAGCTGTGGGGTATTTTTAAACTCAATGGTTTTTTGCACGTCTGACTCATTTCCTGTTTTTTCTATCTATTCTCCCAGGATTAAGTTAAAGTTAGATAATTATGTTACTTATTTAATAGCTGTTTGTCTGTTTGGTTGCATCTTCTTCTGACAGTTTTCATTAGCATCTGTTTTTCTTGTACTTTACAGTATTGTATGACCTCTCTGTGTTTCATGCGTACAAAATAAGCTCTATGTTTTAATTAATTTGGTTTCTGCAGATATCTACCCCCTTTCTTATCTTAATTTATCACTGCACATTAAGTTTTCTTATCCGTTCTGTAAAAATGTAACATTTCTAGGGAATTAAGTTTTAGTCTACTTTCTATATCTGATGATCTGTTTTAATCGAAAAACAACAACTTGCGACACATGATGCATGCTGTAAACTAATAAGTGATGAAATATCCCCTAATATTTTGTCATGCACAGAACTTCATCTAATTTTCTGTTTTGACAGTTAAATGAATAATATCCACCAATAGACATAACGGCTCAGCAATATATGAATATTATTTATATTAATATTAAGATTTCAAAAATATTGAGATTAAAATGATAGAAGGTGAGTCTATATTTTTTATTTTGAAGTGGTTTACTTTGCAATATACTTATATTATTATGAATCTTAGAAAGGGACTCTTCAGCCATTTCAGAGATGATCTCATGTTTATCTACAGCTGTTTCTTAGAAAATATGCCTGGGTTACATTTGGGACAAAGCTCTGGTTCAGATTTGTCTTTTTTAAAATAGTCTATGCAAAGAAAAACTTATAGAGATAAATATCACACATCGCCACATGGTTTAAAAATATCAAGGTATTATTTTTGGTCCATATCGCCCAGCACTAATAGACATCCACCAGAAGATTAGAGTTGCAGAAACTCATAACTGCTGTGTGAACCAGACTGTAGGTAAAAGAAAGTGAGAATATATACATTTTCATGTCATATACCTTAATATTATATGCACAGGTATCCCATGGTATTGTTAAACATGGCATATGTGAAATATCTGCTGGGAGCAAGATGGCTTAAAGAATGGCTACACTGTGCAGATAACCTCTAAACAACTTAAATTACCGTACCACCGTAGCTTTATTTTCCTGATAATGATGAGGAAACCATGTTGCATCGAAATAAAAACTATTACAGAAATCCATCTGTGTCACTAGCTGCACGAATGCCAAGAGGTTACAGGCTTTATGTCAACAGTTGGAGGTCTAAGGACTCCTGACGGTTCAACACTCATCTGCCTCAGCCTGTCCGTCGATCAGAATAACCTGCCTCACCAGACGCCAGAACGTATGATTGATGATGCTGTGGAAAACCCAAAACTGCCTCTTCCATGTGACAAAGTCAGCCATCATAAATAACACAGACAAGCCCATTTATCTCAGTTTGCGATTTGATTCTCACAGTTCCTGAGACCTTTCTTGTCACTGCCGATGATACCATGTTAACGATGATAATAAGGAGAAGATATCCTGATCTAACCAGTCATTCTACAGCAGCCCTGAAGGCAAAAGCTAACAGGCAGATTTCAGGAGCAATGGGCGCACCTGGTTCACCTTCTCTGAGGACATGTGAAGAAAAAAAAATATTTAAAGTAATGAGTCAGGTTCAAAACCGGAAATGTTTTTTTTTAATCGCTAATGTTATTTTCAAATGTCTGTAGAAACACAGAAAAAAAAAATCTTAATTGACCAATCTGAATAAACAAAAATGACATTTCTTAGAGCTTTGAATATCCAGATAAGTTAAAAGAAAGAGCCTCTAAATTTTCCACTGAAACAGAGGTGGAAAATGGGGTAGAATGGAGCCAAGGCAGGAAGGCCGAAGGAAACAATGAACATGTGCTGAGAGCTTGATTAATGATCTTTTTGCCATTTGCCACTCATATGTCTGGCAGGGGAACACTGCTGGACTAAAGGCACCAGCAGAGTGTGTCTGTGTGTGTGTGTGTGTGTGTGTGTGTGTGT
>JAUZNJ010041087.1:0-10140 GCA_034780135.1 Jordanella pulchra | reverse complement strand
GGTTCGAATTCTACAGGCATTTAAAAACATGTAAGCATTTGGAAGCGCGGGCGCTCCCATCGTCCGTAAAGGGTTAAGGTGTTCATCCCTAGTTGTGTCAAATGTTATAAATATCTACTGGTTAATCATTGAAAATGCTCTGAAGCCTCTTTGAATGCCAATGATTTGAGTGATCCAAGTTAGAAGAATTTATTTAAGAATTTCCTTTGCCTTCATATGTCTGATGAGGACATTTAAATGTTTTTAAATGTTTAGAGACAGATATTACCGATTAACACCCTGCCCCATTTCTGGAGGCTAAGGGAGGCAATTCACACAATTAGACAAGACGTTGGGGATTTTGTTCCAACATTACGTAAAGAGACATCCCAGATACATATTATGCAATTGAGTCGGCAAGTTTACTTTTCTTACTGTTGCAGAAAAGATGGTCTTAAAAAATGGAGCAAAAACACAACGATTGCCCACTGCAGGCTGGATTTAGGAGGCATAGAACCAACTATTTTTCAGTGTAGAGAAAAATGGGTTCTAAAGAGATTAAATAAAAGCAAATTTCAAGAAATGTATTAAAGATGTAAAGTTTTGAGGGTATGAAGAACTGCCTGAGCAAGTTTTAATTCAGGTGTCACACCCTCTCTGAACTTTAAAATCATTTTTGTTTCAGTGGATACCCTGCAAACTGAAAGTTGTTAGTTGGATTCCAGCATTCTCCTGCTACATGTTGATATGCCCCTGGGCAGGGGACTTAATCTCAAGTTGTCTAGTGATCTGTGTATCAGTGTGTCAATATGTGTATTTCTAAATGCAACTGGGGGAACTTGGCTCTAGTGTAAAGGGCTTTAAATAGTCAATATAACAATAAAAGTACTTTTTTTTAAAATAAGGACACAAGGAGCACAAGGCCATTTTCAAAGTGTTTTGGCTTTGGTGGACAAATTAGAGTGGATTGTACTTGAAGTCTTTGGTTTTGTGGTTAAAACAAGGTTATACATAGATGGTAAGAGCAGTCTGCTGGAAAAAACTGCACCATGTTTTAGAAAGCAGTGCAGGGATCCATGAGCAAAAAAACTCTGAGGATAAACTTTTAGGTAATTGAAGATTTTGGGGGAAACGCTATAATATTTTTGTTTTTCCATTGATGTAGAAGTGTTTCATACATTTTCAGGACATAACTCCTTTTTTAATATACTGTATGTGAGGAATAGAAGAAGCAGAATATATTCCTTGCTGGACTAATGAAGATATTTTAATTGTGATTCTAAACCCAATACTTATCCCAAACATGTGCTTCTTCAAAATGTAAATATGATTAAAAAAAAATATTTATAGTTATTTAAATATACCGTTATGGTTTTACTTGGTTGAGTTGGCCAACAACGGCCTATGCTCCATACATAGATTCTACTGAGTATTTTTCACAGCCAACAACAGCCAACAGTGAAGAAAAGATAAAAGTACCTAATAAAGTGACCTTAGCTTGCTTAGCACCACAGATAAGCCACAGGCTGATAACCTCCATGTGACGCTGCATTGTTGCTGTGCAGGACTGGATACTGAGGCTGGGACTCACCTTCACTTCACTGTATTTATATATTAGCATGGCGTAGTCAAAGTCCACACTAGTAGCCAAATGGGGACAATTTGACCAGAACAGTATGGACCTGAGCAGGGTCTGTCTCCACCTCAGGTGTCAAATCCCTGAGGGACCTCATAGCACGTCAGGGAAAAGCACTGAGGCCAAACGAGGACAGCCTCACTGGGCTGGAGATGGGCAGTCAGATAACCTATGTGGAAACTGAACAGCTGACAGCACAGACAGTTATGAAGACTTTTAAAACGGATGCCCACAAATGTTCTCCATGTTGTATGAATTTGAACTATTTACAAAGAAGGATGGGAAAAAGTTTAAATTTCAAAACGTTTTTAGTTGCTTCTGAGATAAAACCAAGAGACTGTAAATGCAGTAAAAGTAAACATGCAGCTGCTGTGTGTTATAATTTAATGTTTGTATTTTTATCCACCTAATTGTTATGTTATAATTTTATTTATATCTTTATTATCTTTTATTACGCCAAACCAAGTGACTGTCAGTGAGGATTAGCATGTTGGCTAACTTGTTCAGGTTACATTTATCTTGGTAACCTAATGTTATCTTAATAAACCAAAAGATGCCACACTTTTCAGATTTTTGTTTCTTAAAATCTTAAAAAAACTATTTATTTTTATTTGTTTTAGAATCATGAATATCTTGTTTTAAGACTGTTTTAACTGAGCTCTGGAGTTCAATTGAATATACTAGGCTTCATTTCCCAGTATTATTTTAAGGAAGGCTTTCTAAAATCTGTATATATAATATACTTGTGTGGTTTTGTATTTGGTATTCGTTTTGAAGCTAAATCAAGTTATTATTATGTGTTTGTCTTTCATAAAAAATTCTGAGGTGTTCAGAGTTAACCATGTTATATTTATTGTTTCTATCTGCTTCTTTTCAAAATGTCATGCACTGTTATTAAATAACGCTGATGTTCAGGCATATCACACTTTGCCTCAAAGGGATGCAGCATCCCTATATCATCTAGTCAATGTTTTGAAACCCTCCAATGCAATGACACAAAAGCTGAGTAAATGTATGTAGTTGTAAAAATTAAAACCACTTCCAGCCTTTGGTTTTGTAAATTTGCTAAATTTGTATTAAACCTATAAATGAGCCAATTTGGAGAACCAGTTAAAGTGATCGAATGGTTTATTTTTAATCAACTCACTGTGTTTATTTTTTGCATGTACTGTGAAATAAAGGTTCATTGTGAGTTTTAATAAACCTGCAATTTCTTTCAGAGTTGTTCTTAAGCTTTCCTCTAAAGATTATTCGTTTACGCTTCTTCATGTAAAGTGTTTCTCATATTCAGCTCCACACAAATGTGTAAACAGTGCAAATTAAAGTAACTAGAATGTCTCTTAAGGAGAGAAGAGCCTTTCCTGCTGAGCTCTCAATTAGCTGAAAAGGAAGATGGTTAATTTTTCTTTAAAAAACTTTTTTTTATCCTTTCATCTGCCTATATAAATATATAACTTGAATGGATTTGCCCAGAGTGTTTACACCTACACCCATTCCTAACAGCAGCCTGTTCCATCCAGAGGGCTTCATGATGAAAGCTCATCTATCAATAAAAATAATCGGAATCTCCTATCAGGCTCAATTTGAAGCTATTTCAAAATAATTTCTCCTCTTTTTTTATCTCTCACTTTTCATTTAACACAAATGTTCCACAGGAAAACAATTGAGCAAGAGGGCCCAAAATGACTCCCCTCTGGCTGAAAACTCAATATGCAAGTATCCCTACTGCCATCTTGTAGTGCAGATAGATGTCTAATGCTGTAGGTATCGAAGAAGTGACAAAATTGTTGTTTCTTCTGCCCCCTTGTAACTAATTAAGTGTCTGTTTTGGTTTTAATGTAATTGGCTTAATATAAGTAGAAAATGCTGTTTGTTATGATGATGTTTGTGGCGTTTAATGTCAATGTCTGATGTGAAAATGTCCCCAGTCTACCTAACTTCCTCTTTTTTTGGAGGGGGGGGTTGGAGTTGAAAATGTCCCTCTGAACCAAGCTACTGACCTTTGGAAGCAATCCAGCATGTAATTGGCCATTCACAGTATGATTCAGTAAAACCTCAGTGGCACAGTGATGCTTTGTTCAGTCCAATGATTCACATCTACAGAGGCAATTTAAAACAAGAGTTTTTCTTTCAGTCTACAATAAAACTCATCAAAATTTTATTTCCACCACCAGGCTTGTTGTTCAGATGTCCTCCAGACTTCTTCTTTTCTTCTTTTTTTCTAAGAAAGTTTGGACACTTGGAAGTTGAACACCTACATACCATTTCTATAACCTTGCGTGACCTCTCTAACAACATACCAGTCGCATTTATAATCACCTCAGACACACCTGCTGCTTCCAGAGTGTCAGATCCATCCTGTCAAATATGAGGATGAGCAATTACAGCCCCCCCTTCCTGGTGGCTGGCAGCAGAGGATTGTTTACTGCCTCATTTGTTGTGAATTCCTCCAGTCCCTGATTCGCTCATTATAAATGTGCTTCCATAGTGTGTGGCTTCCGAGAGAGAGAGGCAATGAAATAATGACTGACTGATCTTTTTCTTCTTGAAGGGAAGACCAGAGGAGCCTTTTCTCTGCCTAAAGGAGCTCGAAATGTGTTTTTAAATGAGACAGAGGAGTCTAGAAATGTGTTGGGTGAGTGGCGGCGGGTTTGTAAGCGGTGGACATCTGCAGCAAAAGGCCACTTTGTTGGATCTGTAGTAAATAGAGTAGAATAACCCTTTAATCATTCCTCATTGAAACAATGGCCCAATCAATAAAGAGGCAATTTATTTACAACTCGGAGCATCCGCATTGTAGTAAACCTCTTTGGGCGCGTTTCAATGTACTCATGTATTCTTGTGAGGTACATTAACACAACTTTCCCTTTTCCTTCTTCAAACATTGCTGTATAAATGCAAAGTGGAGAAAAATTCTGCAAAATCCCGATGTCCATCGCTGCAAGCAAACAGTTTGTTTCCATATCTGCTTAACGTTTCTGTCTCCTCTCATCTTTCCTAACCTCCCCGCTGCAAACTTTGAAAGGTTACCTTAAGATGTTTCATATTCCTCCTGGAGCTAGACATGTGAAGATCCAGGAGCACGAGGCCAGCCCTCAAAATCTTGGTAAGTGCGACTTCCTGTTGGATGCCTCTCCGCTGTCCTCAGTGCACTTCACCGGGGCACTGATGGGAAAATGTTCTCTAAAATCAGAGATTAAGAACTTTGCATAATTTATTTCCTTCTATTTCCCGGGCCAAGGAAATTAGTCTTCGCTTGTTCATTCATTATTCATCAGGCTATTAAAGAGTTGTTTTTGGGTTCCATCACTTCTTCAAAGATCATTTTACTGTTAGCTGAGTCCACAGACATCACTGGTTGCATTTGGATGAATCAACATTATTCAGGTCAGATTCACATAAAGATGAAAAGAGTGTAAAATTGTTTTATTTCTCTAATTTTGTTATAACACCTCTAACCTAGATGTTAAACACAGAAAGGTTGCTGAAAGGGCATAGCGAGCTATCTTGGTGAATGTTTTAGTGAATATCACACTGTGAAACAAGGGGGTCCACGAACAAGATTACACACTAAAATCTGAAAGGAAGTAGCAAGAAGCAAGATTATTTCACTTAAAAAGATTTCTTAAAGTAGGAAAACAGGGTAAATTTAGATTCTTAAGATAAGAAATGAACCATTATTACAAGATAATATATCTAAAACTTCTAAAAGTCTTTTTTTTTGTCTTGGTAAGAGCCGAAGTATTAACATGGTACATAATTGGCTGAAAACATAATGGATGATGGGCAGAGAGTTCCCACAGCTTTCAAGATGTGTTATTATAATTTTATTTTTTGTGCTGTCTTTAAAAAAATTCTGGTCGAAGTTTTTTTTGCACTGGGATGCAGACGTTTTAATTAGCCACATATTTACAAGTAGATGAAGTCAGAGGGGTAAACTGACACAGATGTGGATTTTCATCATTTTCTTTCCACATGTTTTCTTCCCACTATCTGTGTTGTTTCTCTAATGGGTTTGGATTGTATGAAATTTGTGTGGATGTAGGAGTAATAAGAGGCTTCAAGTCCTGATAATGGACTACTAAAACCCTTAGCACCATATCTCAGTGAATTAAAAAAGATCAGGAAGCAAAATAGATTTTTTAATACAATAAATTATGCAGATGCATTTAATCTGCCATTGGAGATATCAAAGTGATCCTTTAAGTAATCTACATTATGCATAAGTGTAAAACGTATTTATACATATTTCACTATAAACAAATCAACTTGCAAAACTATAACATGCAGTGTTTTAAAAACATAGTGTTGCTATTTATTATCACTTTAACTGACTTTAGATTGATAGAATGAGAAGTAGGTCTGAGGTCCCATTCACTTCTGCTTAAGCAGTTAATGAACAGACAAAAACTCAACACTGACTGAAGACATGTTTTTTACCGACAGACTTTAGAAGTAGCCTGGGGAACCTGTATCTGTATTATGTTGACAATCTAAATTTGTCCTGCTACCACAACACACTGCATCTGATTTGGCAAATGATATGAGAGAAAATTGAGCTGTTAGATGTCAATGGCAAAAAGAAGACATTGAAGTAAAAGGAGCGATTTAGAGAGGATGGAGCCCTCTGCCACCAATGCATTATAAAATTACTAAGGCAAAGTACTAGATAATTGTAAAATATCTGGTTAAACCTTTCCATTACTTCATGAATGAACTAATAAAGTTGTTCTGGCAAGCCAACAGATGTTTAACGGTGCTGCTGTTTGTCGGTTAAAATCCCAGGGCGCTTATGCTGTATTTTCCAAAATCTGATTATCTATTTTCTGTCTTGTCTCTCGCATCTCTATGATACTGCAGAGGTAAGCTAATTAAATGCTTATAGATAAAACAAATCCACAAAATTGTAGCTCAGAATAATCTCAGCTGTTATGAATACATTTGTGTATTTTATAAGTTAATAATCTCCGCTACAGAAACATTGGGAAAACTTTTTAACACTCACCTGACAGCCCACAGGCTGATATGGTCTTATGGTTATTTGAAAGGTCAGAAGAAAACTCAGGATGGATTTTAATCCAATGTGTGAATGAGTATCTGCTTAGATTCTGAAAAGCCTGGACTGATGTTAAGACCAGGTATATCGGACCTAAAATTTCCACATCCTCCTTATTTTTTTTTTTTGTTTGTTTGTTTGTTTTTTGTGTTCTAAGTAAAAGGGCTGATTGAAAATCTTTCTAGAATTGTGATTCTATCATTTTTATGCTGTTTTTTTGTCATTGTTGTTATTCTTATTATTTTTCCAAACACATATATGATTGTTTTCCATAGTTGATAAGATACTGATGGCTGATAACCTCTTCACAGGGCCACCGATTTTACTTCTCCACATAGAAGTAAAATAAATTAACAAAAAGTAAACTTCCATAACCATTAACTAGAAAAAATTATGAATAAGTAAATAATCAAAACAATTCCTAATATTATATTAGCTTTTTGAAATGATGATTTTAAATCTTTTATTTCAGGGAGTTTCTATTTATTCATAAGGGAACAAATGACCCTTATTCAGGATGGTTAAATCCTGTAATTTTTTTAGATTTAGCCGAATGCATAAATTGTTATATCCTAAAGCTGAAAATGAAATGATTTCATAAGGATATAATGAAATAAAATAATCATGTTAAAAAGGTTAAAGCCAACAGCACATCTAATTCCATGTTTATTTCCCAGCTCTCATTGGTTTCATTTCTTCTGTGGACATAAAGATTGGTTAGCCTGACATAATCGGATGTTGCAGCAGTGTCATTTTCAGATGTTGGTGTTATATTAGATCTGTTTGCTACAACAGGTCCCTGCTGTTTGATGTTTTGCGTCCCAGACGTGAAGTATTGGAAATATCAGAGAAGTCAGTAAATAAAGAACAAGCCATGAGAAAAGCTAAATTGTTATGAGAAACCTTTGGGGCCTACAATTGCTCTGTAATCAACTCTTGACACGTAATCAAGGCATGTTTTTGTATGTGAGGTCCAACAGCTGTGGCATAAAATGCTGCAGCAGGATTTCCTATATAAAGAAAAAAAATCAGACAGCATTTTTAGTTAGTTCTCTACTGGCATCTTGTTGGAAATTTCATAAAATGATTTTGAGAAAAAGTTAAAAGGTCTTGGTTCACTAAGAGTGTTGTCTGTCGCAGCAATTAAGACAGGAATCACCCTTAATAATGCTATTT
Source organism: Jordanella pulchra (assembly GCA_034780135.1). Classification (NCBI taxonomy): domain Eukaryota; kingdom Metazoa; phylum Chordata; class Actinopteri; order Cyprinodontiformes; family Cyprinodontidae; genus Jordanella; species Jordanella pulchra. Next base: position 2,293 of record JAUZNJ010041087.1, on the reverse strand, counting down.
TATTTTATAAAATCAAAAGAAACACTAACTAAGGTAGCAACTGATGTCATTTGTTTGTTTATAGCATCAGTATTATATTTATAAAAATATATGAACTTCTCAACCTTTGTTCTATAGAGATGAAAAATGATGAGCATTTTATGGAGCTGTTTTAAGAACCGAACATAATAAACATCAAATAAAATGCAAAAGAAAGATTTAAAACAAACTGACTGAAATAAAAGCTCTGGATAAAATACAAAAGCTTAAAGGGAACACAAAATTAACAGAACTCCAGACTTTTAAACTAATCAATATGTTCCATGAAAGAGACAAATTGAAAATAAATTGTTCAATTTAAAACTAAGAAGAAAACAAGACATTTTATTCTTAAAAAACATTTCATACTGTAGAAAGAGAGATTAAAGGGTTTCTCTAAGAGGCAGGTTTTCCACCCAGTTTCATCAGCGTTTCTCTCTTTATCAGTTGTTTTGTAGCTAAAGAAGAAAGCTGCTTCTGGGATGAAATGTGTCTTCCAAACCTCATCATTTATTTTTGGCTCACAAGTTGTGTTTCAGCTTCCTGATGTGGCTCATGTTGTTACTGGTTAACAGTGTTGAGCATAAGCTGTCAGTTTAAAACTTAGAGCAGTTTTTCCAAACAGTAACCCGACCTAAAAACGTACAAAACACATTTAAGATTAATGATGACACAACAATGGGCCATTCCACAATCAATGGTCCTAATGGAAACGTTTGGTTCTTATTTAAAGGGAGCACATAAAAGATTTTGTTGTTCCTACCTTTAGCAATTACATAGGCTGTAGTCAACCGAGAATTACTCTATCTTTCTTGAGACTGCAAGGACAGATTACATTACTTTGCTTTCGCACTTTTGGTTTGCGAGCTTTAGTTCCTCAGTGCAGAACCCTTTTTCCTTGTGTGAGGTCCAATAACTGTTATATGAAAATGCTGCACTGCAAAGACGATATGAGGCTTCATTAGAAGGATTGTACTTGATTGGCGTAAAACTCATTAAGCATAACCCTTGTTTCTTATAGAGTACAATAGAGGCATTTACCTTTGTATAAGAGGGTTGTAACAGCACATGTATTTAGGCAACACTATTGGATTGACATGGTAATGTATGGAAAGGATACATCTGCTTTAAATCCTGAAAACGTGCAGAACATCCTGAACAGAAAAGAGTTCCATTTACCTCCATGCATTTCAAATAATATGAGGACTCCCATCTTTGAAGTCTACTTCAAAGTCTATTCTTTAGTTGTTTGGAAAAATGTTGCATTTTTTATTCTGTTAAATTGATGATAATGTATAATAATAATAATTCCCATTTAAAGTAATATTTCAGATTTAACTCTGCCTGATTTAATTTTTAATGGTTTTCAGTGCCAGAGTTGGTCTTCCTGAAATCCTTCAAAAACTCTTTGGTTTTTCTGCTGCAGCCTTCAGGACACTGCCTGTCTGGTGGACTAGCTGACAGTAATGGTAAATATAGTCAACAGCAAGGCAAACAAAACATATACTGGGAAAGCTGATGGTGGTATGTAACTCCCTGTTATAGCAGGATGTGGGTGGTTGGCCAGGAAGCCCAGGATATGGTGTTCCTTTTAGGACATCTTCAGCTCTCAGAAAAAAATATCAGTCCTTCAGAAAAACATTGTACATTCTCAGGTATTAGCAAAAAGGTTGTCAGTCCTTTGGTAAAAAGTTTTCAGTAGTGATGGGCAGTAGCGTTGTTACAAGTAGCGTCATTAATAGCTTAATTATAATTCTCAGTAACATGGTCATAGCGTCGCTGTTTACTACATCAAATAGTTTTTTAGTTGTTAAGCTACTTTTGAGACCAAGTACTGTTGTAGTGTCCCCAGAAGCTTCAAGCTACATTTCTCCAGACATTTCTAGACCTTAAACGCATCTCTCCTCCTCATCTCCAGACATAGATGTTGCAGGAGTATAGCAGCCTCTTAATGTTGCTTTCCTATTATCCTGGTTTACGCCCTAGACTGTTTATAAAAAGATGCCAGTGAAAAACTATGCATTGCAGCCGATGGTTACCAGATCAGCTGGAGACAATGGAGGAGAAGGAGGCATAAGCTTACTACTTCCAAGACCTTCAAGGACAAACATGCTTTCAGGCATTTGCTTAAGTTAACACAATTAGCTAAGGTAGTCATCACAACCAGTGTTGTATAAAGTACTGAAATCTCAGAGTCTAGTAAAAGTATAGGTACCGCTCCAAAATATGACTTTGGTAAAAGTCCAAGTCACTGACTGAAATGTTACTCGAGTTA
>JAUZNJ010041086.1:0-10140 GCA_034780135.1 Jordanella pulchra | reverse complement strand
TGGAGGCTGCAGAACTCCTGGATGTTTACAGATGTTTGCCTGCCGAGTCGTCCAGGAGGGATGATGAAGATGAGTTCACAGAGGAACAGGGTGGAGGTCATACCTTTATGCTTCGTTTGAACAGAACCGGATCATATGCTGTGTTCTGATCTCAGTGTTAAAGGTTTTAAAATAACATTGTTTTATTGGATGGGAAAAAATAACAGTAAAAGTTGTGATAATGAGTAATAAATGAGACGGTGAACTATTCTTGGTTTGGGGCTCAGTTATGAAGGATTTCTGATCAATGCATGTTGAGATGATCAATGAAATAAAGAAGTTTTAAATGACTTTGAAGACAATCCATTATGCTCCTCAGAGTGGTTGCTTTTACATGGGACATGGGAATACGAATTAAGAATAAACCTTTATTCTTTTATCATGAAAATGTAACTTAGTGTTTATAATGTTTATTTTTCTTGGGATTCGGCTGCTACCTTGGCCAGGTCTCTCTTTTAACCCTTTAAAACCAAATGCATCATATTTGATACATGAATTTCTGAGACCTCTGCATCATCAGTGGGATATTTTCGCCCTTGAGAATCCGATTTAATAAATCAGAAACATGTAGGGAACAGGAAATGTATAAAAGATTATATGGAAATGTCTGATGTATCCAAATTTATGCAAATAATGATCATATTAAACTTATACAAAATGTATGTTTTTTTCATAATTTTTCATAGAATTCAATAAAAAAATCTGAATTGTCTGTCAATTGTTTCATGGTTTGGGCTTTAAAGGGTTAAAGGTGATTATAAATCTCAATACTGGTAAAATAAAAGGTAAATAAAGTAAAAAGTCAGCTTCCTTTTTAGATCATTTACATGATAAAATAAGTGTGTAAAAACAAATAACCCAAATAAGTTCTGTTATATAGTGTGATGTGAACTAGAACTTTAATTTCATTACAATTTCAGTCATATCTTCACCAATAAACTGTACAAACTGAACAACGTGTAAAGTTTCTAAAGTCCTGATGATGCTGTTCTTCTTTGCATCACTGAGAGCAGCTCCCTTTGAAACTGGCCACCAGCAGAAATTGAAGACAAGAAAAACACTTTAGATGACTTGGAAAGAATAGCACAGCTGCCAAGTCATTAAAAAATACTTGGAGGAAGATTACAACCATGAACTATAAATTTATAGCACTGCTATTGTTTGTATTACCCCCCAATGTTCTTGAAACATAAAGTTAATTCATAAAAAAAGGTAAAGAAAAGATGATAATCTCTCCAGCATATGAAGTCTGCTTATGGTGAAGGTGCTGTGGAGTAGTTCAGTGGGACTACCTGAGTGTGGTCTTCAGGCAGCGTTCAGTTTGTTCTCTTTACTCCATGAAAAACCTCGACTATTAGACTGATTAACTGCATGATTGGGTCGTTTGCAGCAACTGGGGGGGTTTTCTTTCCAGAAGGTCAAAGGTCAAATTTCAACAATCATCAAAGACCTTAAGTAGATGTATTTTAAAAGTGTAAAGGTGTGAAGTTTGTACCTGGATCAAATGATTGGCATGTTATCTCTATACAGAGGACGTCTCAGGAGAGCTTAGAGGCAGACAAGGAAAGGGCCGCTAGTCTCGTGTGACGAAGGGCACTCTATTGGTGAATTCAACAAAGACAGAGCACTGCCCATCTGCAAAATACACAAAGTGAATTCACAATGGTTGAAAAATGAACTTTGGTATTTATTCATATCACAAGAACAATCAGGGACTAGATGTAGCTGTGATGTGGAGTGAAGGAGTGCAGTAGAGACAAGCTTTCTCAATCTTATAGGGGAGATAGAGAAAATGTTGATGAAACACGAAATAGGGAAACTCTTCGCAAGTTTGAAGTTGGGTTTTAAAAAAGCAGTTTTAATTTATCCCTAGAAGGACTACTTGTCATTTTCCCTTAGCTCCAGAGCAGCTGCTGCTTCCTCTTCCCACTCTGGTGTTCTCACACCAGAGTGGGAAGAGGAAAAAAGAAAAGCAAAAAGAAAAGTTGACTTTTCCACTGCCCTCCAGTCCCTTGCTGTCAGTCTCCAGAGCTAGCCACGGCCAGCCACCCCCTCTCCCCTGCTCTGGCTGTCTCTGCCTGACAGACTTCTCCAATCTATCATGGTCCTCCTCTGATTTCCTGCCGTGGTTCCTTAGGTCCAGCAGGTGTCATACCCAGTCACCTTGTAACAGTTCTGAGGCACTTTATGCCATCTGACCTCACTTTAAGATCTGCTGAAAGCGGCAGTGACTCGGGCAAAGCCTGACTCCCCTAACTAGGAGCATCTCTGGAGGATCTGCTGGATCAGGGACGCTGGCGGCTTTGTTTGGCTGTCCAATGTAAATGAAGCAGTGAACTTCTTTCATAAAGTCTAGGCCCTTCAAGTTGAGGAGAAACTGATAATCACCATATTCAGTTCGGCCAATGTGCCAATGTGCCCACTGGACGAACTGCCATTCCTTGCCAGAGAATTTTAGGCAAAATTTCCGGCATGCAAAAGTGAACAAAACTCATTATGTTTTGCAGGTTTTGCATGTGGTGTGAACGCACCATTAGGATATTATCTGGAGCGTCATCAGCCCTGTGTTACATATTTTCAGGTTAGAAACCTTAAGGCAGGGGTGTCAAACTGATTCCAGAAAGGGCCGTGTGGCTGCTGGTTTTCTTTCCATCCAAGCAGCAGCAACCAGACTCCATTCATCCCATCAAGTCATCAGGTTAAGACTAGACTGAATTGATGAGATGAATGAAGTCTGGTGCTGCTGCTGCTTGGGTATAAAGAAAACCAGCAGCCACACGGACCTTTCTGGAACCAGTTTGATACCCCTGCCTTAAGGCATTCTGCTAACACTCCAGGAGGTAGCGATGTAGGCTAACATCTCAGACTTTTAGACTCAGAGTCTTATGACCAAAGCTACTAAGAAAACAACAGTAAAGACAGAACATTCGTACAAAATGTCTTTTATCCAGATCACGAATGAGGATGGTTTTTCATAATGAAGAAAGTTTGGCTTCAAATTGAAGGTCTTTTTCTCTGACCCTGATTCAGTTATGAATCCCAGTGGATATAGAAGAAGATTCTGGGTTCTATTACATAAAACAAGGTGCACCCAACAGGTGAGGGATGGTAAGGAGGTCGGCCACAGTGGAAGGAGGACAACTAGTACCAGTCTTCTCCTGCATCACATAAAGAAAGGTGTGATTCGAACGCCTCCCTTTAGATATCTTCTGGTCTTCATAACCACCTAGATGGACTAGAGTTTAGCTCTGGAAACCTCTGGGATCTACCCGAATGAGGTAGAGCGTTTCACTGGTGAGACAGATGCCTCGGTTCCTCTCCTGGACCCAATCTCTGTTCTGTAGAAGTCATGGATAATAACTGTCTGGCTTACTATTGTCATTTTTCTATTGATCTACAGTCATTAGCAGGAAATTGAATGAAAAGATCCAGGTTTTATTTTCCTTATAAAACATTTATTTCAGCTTCCGTCATTTTAACCATTTGCAGACCATCTTTGAAAAGCATCAGTAAAAGCACAGAAGAACTGGTTTTGAATCCACATGCATTAAGTGGACCATTCCTGTCTGTAGTTCTGGTAAGCAGCTGGTAAACAGAAAACTAAAGCACATGTGGAGCAAACGGACTTTAAGTCCGAACCCCGTCAGTGCTGGCAGAAGGGTTTTATCTGTACAGTTATAGAACCGCAGGCTGACTGGAATCAGGTCGCAGTATGAAGATTCTCATCTATGTTCAAACAAGCAAGAAGCCATTTGTTTTTCCACATATGTTACATCATAATACAACAGTTTATAACTCAAACATAAGAAAAACAGACTACATGACATGAAACCTTCTCTTCTGAGCTGCAACCTCCATGATCTGCTGAAACTAATCTAGAGTCTCTTTTCCAGCAGGATCTGAGTTTTCTTCGTCTGGAATTTCTCCAAAAGTTGGTTCTCAAAACTGCTTTTAACTCAGATTTAAATCTAAGGATCCACAATGAAATCTTTGTTTAGGATTTTAGGCTTTTATTTGAATCTTGTCAAGTTTATGAAATGATTTCATTCTTCATCTTCTTCAAGTCCTCTAAACTAAACTCAAACTTGTCAGTCCTCCATCTTGTTATTTCTTCTCTTCCCCTTTGGTGGTCTCCGGTGTTGGAGGGGGCGGAGCATCACCAGGTGCTTCATCCAGTGGCACCAGCTTCTTCTCCAGTCGGGTGACTCGGTGTTTGAGCTTGCTGTGAGTGGCTTCATGCTCCGCCAGCAGCCGGGCATACTGGGTCTGCAGCGCGTCCAGATTGCTGGTCATCCGGTCCACCTTCTCCTCGATCTCCTTGGGGTCCGGGCCCTGTGCTGCCACCTTGAAGACAAAAAAGACCGTCGGTTTATACCTTTAGGAATATTTTAGCAGCTTACTGCTATAGGCAATATCCCAACTGTACCTCCAGGTCTAGAAGTCCATCCTTCATTAGAATCTGCCGTCCCTTTTCCTCCAGCAGAGCTTTGGCATCAGGATACTCCGTCAGTGCCTCCATCAGGTCGTCTTTGGAAAGACAGAAGAGATCGGAGTACCCAATGCTCCTGATGTTGGCTGTCCTTCTGTTTCCTGCCTTACTGCCTATTGGACAACAAGACAATGTGCATCTTATCTGAAGGAAAGCCATTGAATCTATAGTTACACCATGAGCCTCCAGCTCACCTTTGATGGCCAGGATACTGATCTCCCCAAAGTAACTTCCTTCACTGAGAACAACGAACTGTGTGACACCATCATCAGCAACAACAGCCAGCTTTCCCTCCTTGATGATGTACATCTCTCTACCAATGTCACCCTTCTTGCAGATGTAGTCTCCTGGGCTGAAGACCTGAGGCTGCAGCTTCAACACCAGCTCCACCAGCAGTCCCGCCTCGCAGTCCGCAAAGATACGGACCTGCAGAACCAAACACAGAAGTCGGTACTGAAGGTCTGCATCCTTTCTGTCTAAAGAGGACTAGAAGTAAGCACCAACCTTCTTCAGGGTGTCCAGGTGCACGTTAATGGCAATCTCAGCTCTCAGTTTGTCTGGCAGGTACTTCAGCACCTCCCTCTCATCCACAGCTTTCTTGTTGGTCCACAGGAAGTCAAACCACTTGATCACTCGCTTCTCTAGGTCTTTGGTTACCTGCAAAGGGAGCGTTGGGAATATGTCTGGTATCTTAGAAAAAGGAACGTCGTTATGCACCAATATTCAAATTATTGCTTGTTGATTGCTAAGTGTTATGAGAATTCCCATAGAGAGTTCAATCTGCTGACGTTAGCTTTGGGTTAATTCGTGGACACCATGGCAAACACATGGAGGGAATCTGACCTTTCGGAAGCTCATGTATTGTTTGATGGCATCAATCCGGGCCTGAAAGTCGGCTCTCGCAGCGTTCATGTTAGTGATCATTGATCCAACGTTTCCGACGATGGTGGCAAAAATCAGCACACCCACCTGGAGGACCGGGACAGACCAGTTCTGGTAACAGCTCTGATGGGTCTTTAGACTTTACACAGATTTAATGAGCTTCAAACATTCCTGTGACAAATGCACACCCTCAACTATTCAGATACAATTATTCTGACTTTATTATTTATTATTATCAACATTTACCTTATAGTCGGGAGCTGCCCATTAAAAGCAATGACTTCCCCATGATATAAGATCGTAATACTGACTATGGTTCTGCACTGACGTATTAATTGCATAAACAGTAATTATTATCAAGTTGCTGACAGAGATCAGCATGGTCACTGAGAACACTGAAAATGGACCTAAGTTACTGCGAAGATAAAAAGCTAAACCCACCAGGAAGTCCGTCACAACGAAAAAGTACTCCGAGTTCTCCACGGGGGGAGGTGTTTCTCCAATGGTGGTGAGTGTCAGTGTAGACCAGTACATACTGTAGGCATACTTCCTCACCAGACGACCAAACTCCGGATCTGCCGGGTTGGGATACACAAACCTGTCAGACCCAAAACCTGAAAGGAATAAATGAAAAAGGAAATTATACATTGATCAGCATATTTTCGAAGTATCCAAGTTATTAAACATGACTTACCGATGGCCTTGGAGAAAGAATAGTAGAGGCAGGCATTCCAGTGGATGATGATGAGGATGTACATGACAAGGTTGGAGATACGAAGAGCGTTGGGGTAGTTGGTTCTGGTCTCAGTCCGCTGGAAGAATTCCATCATCCTGAAACGGACCCACAGAAGGTGAAACAAAAGTTAAAATCTGGGACTGGTATGACCTTTACCCTCAACCTGACCCTAACACACCCTGGTCCAAACTGTGAACAGAAACATTTCAATGAAAAATGATCACTCCAAATTTAACAAACTTAACTCGTTTCCAGTAAGGATCATTGGCCTGAGTGAAGGTGGAACCAGTAAGGCTGATGATAAACCACCAACCGCATATAATCTTTATTCCTTAACTTAAATTTGTCAGCAATACTTTCTATAAAGGCAACACAACAAAGCCTGGATATATACCTCCAGAAACAACTACCCCACAGGATCCCACTAGGACTCTCAGTCATTTCAGTGGTCAGCATTTCTATCCAGACCTGAATGTGTTTCCTTCTCCTTGTGACTTAAAATATCTCGAGGTGGATGATCAAGGTCCGGAAAGTACAAACTATGAAGTGAGATTAGCTCTAACCATTAGCATTTCCAGCGCTACAAGACAGACTGGAGGTTAAGTGAACAGCAGATATGCAACCAGACATGCAGGGTTTTTACTTTCTGGGCGTTGTGTACCTGTTGAACCGTAACAGCTTATTGAGGCGGATCTCAGGGTAGGAGGTACCAAAAACTAGGTACAGGATGTCAGTGGGAATCATGGAAACCAGATCCAGTTTAAACTGGAAGGTTTTCATGTAGCGCTCTCGAAGTTTGAGCTCATCCTTCACCAGCAGACCCTGCTCCAGGTAACCTGCAGCCAAACATCAGCTTAATTAGCACACATGTGTAAAACAGTAACATGGCCAAAGGAGGCTGCGTGCATCCAGACCTGTCCTGGTTCTGAACACCATGTCCAAAATATAGATGACATCACAGATGAAGTCCACAATGAACCACATAATTAGATAGTCGGACTGTAGCTCCTCAAAACACGCCCTGAAAAACAAACACAGGCATCACGACAGAAACCTCCGTTCTAAGACCAAAGCCTGGTACAGTACGACTCCTACACTATGACATTTGTCAGACTTACGGATGTTCCTGTTGTGAACTGTCCTTGTGAAGTGCCTTGAGATGACATGTGTTGTGATTTGGCACTATAGAAATAAACTGAATTGAATTGGATTTCTCTCAAAGAAAAGCCCGTTGAACCTCGGACACTGCTAGAGCAAAGTACCACAGGCTAACGCTAAGCCTGGCAGAGAGAAGACCGGCTTGAAGGGAAGAAAGTTCACTGGTTGACCGTGACTGAATGCTGTAGCTAGGGTTAGTGAAGATGTTTAACTGCAGTTACATCCACATGCTACTATCTAAACATATTTCTAGGATTTAACATATCTTCCTCAGGTTTTACAATAACAATGGTGACACAAGGTCAGCACTGTAAGAAAGATATCTGTTGGCGTTCAGGAGGAATCCTGGCAGATCCGACCTGGTGTAGAGGCCAGGTGGGAACAGCCAGTCAAACGCTGCAGGTTTATTGGTCCCGGGAAATCAGGTTGGTTGAGGTGTTGGTGTGAATACTCACAGGTATCACAGGGAACACCATTACGCTCAAACGCCCGGGGAAACCCACAACTGAAACTCCAAAGAACAAACATAAACTCTGTCATCTGGAGCCGAACTGGACTCCTGAACTGGAGGAACCAAAAGACTCTTCCTGGCTGAGGACCATGTCTGAAGACGCCTGCGATGGAGTCCGCACGGACTCAAGGCAGACTGGCCGTGGACAGGTATGTCCGAAGCTGCATTTTATGTGTGTGGACGGTGTCTCGTGATACACTGCGAGGTGGGAACAAGTAATCACAGCAAACTGTTTTAAATTGAGACTTGGAGAAGGATCCCAGGCGATATCTGTTCAGAGCAGCTTCTAAGCTCAAACCATTCAAAGTGTCTAACTAGACCTTCTCTCTTTCTCTAAACAAGGCATTGGCCAAACAAAGACACTATGGCAGTTTGAGAAACGAAGGCATTTGTCACAAGAAATGTAGGAATTGGTAGATTTGTTTATGAAGGCTGAAAAACCCGCCTGCAGACTGATGGGACCAGACACGTTAGCTGCAAACACCGCTGGTAGCAGACATGGTGGGCGGTTGCATAAACTGAAGGTAAGGTGTCTGTGTTGTACCTGGCTATGATCAGGGTCCAGTTGTACATGACAGGCATGGTGACGATGAAGAGCCAGTAGTAGTAAGTGTTTCCAGCCGGATCGATCACAGAGATTTCTCTGGCACTGGAGGAAGAGAAGCCAGGTGTGTGAATGAGTGTCAATCATTTAACCATGAAGGCGAGCTGGATGTAGACCTACGCCTCCTCCTTGGCCTTCTTCTCTTTTTCCAGTTTTTCCTTTTCTTTCTGTTTCTCCTTCTCCTTCTCTTCCTTCTCCTTCTGCCTCTGCTCCTTCCTTTCTCTTTTCTCCTGCTTCTCCTTTCTGATAAACAGGGAAGACAGACGAATGAACAGTGAGTCCAGAACAACCAAATCACAGCAAATCACTGTCCTGATAACTAATGAATCAAACTCACTCTCTCTTCTCTTTTTTCTCCTTTTTCTCTTTCTTTTTCTTCTTCTTTTCCTCCCTGGAGAACAGAAGTGACTTGATGGTTTCTCGATCTTAAGCATGAATTGGATCAAATAAACACAGCCAGGCTTTTTCTGGGTGTAAATATGGACTATTTGCAGGTTTCTTACTCCTCCTCCTCCTCGTTGTTGTTGCTGTTGTTGACATTGAACAGAGCTCCTGGTCCAGCTCTTCTGGTAAGTCTGGAGAAAACAAGCAGACATCAGGTCCTCCTCCAGCTTATGGACGTCTCTTGTTGGGGACTCTATGAATGAGCTGGGTGGTCTCCTCTATGCCAGCAGAGGTGGCCCTTACCCCCAGGTGCAGGAGACTTGCAGTGGACTCACCTGACCCTCTCTGGGATGTCCCCGGGCTCCTCCTCCATATCCTGTAGCACGATGGTGGGAGGATTTAACCCAGATGCACAGCGAGGGATTAGTGGAGCTACTTTAGCCATGGCAGCGTCCCTCTGGCTGGGAAGGAGGAGCGTAGCTCTGGGTTAATGTCAGCATCAACAAGATCGTCTTGGTGTCTTGTGGAGTGATCAACAGTGATCAACTTCTAACGTTCTCTCCTGTTGTGTTTGTAGCCAGACAATGCTGGGACATATATATTTAAAAACAACATCAACATTTAAACTTGTGTCGTATTTAAAATGATGGTTATTGTTGGATTTTATCAGATGTTCGCTAGCAGTTAGTCGATGCATCTGATGCGTCTATAACGGTCTCGCTCAAGCAGCAGGTCAGGATAATCTGTGGATCCAACATATTTCTCTTCTCTACCAAAACAAAATGACTTGAACACAACGAGCTGATAATTTCCAGTTTACAGGTGGAAAGGGTCATCTTTACCACAAGACGGCAACATAAGCAAAACTGATCTACATGCATGATTAAGTAAACGTTTGCACTTTGGGCTGCAGCCTCTTCAGCCAGGAGGAAACTAGATCATTTCCCTGAATTCTCACCCTTAACATGATGTTTTTAAAGCAGTGTCTGTTTGTGGGACCAACTTAACCAATTAGATGAGCACTGGCTGCATTTATGTCTTTAAATGCTCTGCTGCATCAAGACAGGTCTATTGCTTCTTTAGCCACATCACCTTATCATCCCTTTTTTGTTTCTAAAGTTTAACTGATTTACCAGCAAAGCTATTTAATTATTTTTTAATCAAGTTTGTGTGTCTGTCTGTCCTTCTGTGTACAAGATAACTTCAAAAGTTAAGAACAGATTTTAATGAAATGTCTACCAAAGGTGCACCTCAGTCCAAATGTGGCAAGGTGCACACTACAGAGGGCCCCGGGCGGGATTTGATCCCACGACTCCCAGGTGAAAGTCACACGCACT
>JAUZNJ010041085.1:0-10140 GCA_034780135.1 Jordanella pulchra | reverse complement strand
GAGCGCCAAAGAATTGTATCATTAAATCTTCTAACTGCTATATTTCTTTTCTGTGTGAGTCTATCCAGATTGAATTATTTTTCTTCATATAACTTTCCTAACGACAAGCCTTTATAAAATATTTACTTAGATATCACTTCTCAAGGTCTTCTGGGATCCAATTAAAAGATTTTCAAGGGCAGTGTGACAAGAATTCAGTTTTGTGGCACAATTAATAGCCTATTCTAAGACAAACAACAGTGCCACGGAGGTTAGAGATAAAATTTGATCAATCTCAAGTTATTTAAGTTCTTGATATGGGTTCAAATTACAATAAAATACAACAAAAACTCTTTATCTACTGTTGCTGTAATTATTTTTCATACATTTCATTTTAGCTAAAACGATTTATCAGCCGAAAAATATTATCTGTATTGGTACTGGCCTTAAAAAACCTGCACTGGTCAATCTTGAATTTAAATGAATTACAGAAAAACCTCCTTCCTTTTAACAAGTTTAGGAAGATTCTCCCATTAAAATGGTCTCTAAGGCTACAGATTTAAAACTGAGGCAGCACTGCAAACAATGAAAACCTGTAGATGAACGGAAGAAGGTCAAATATGACATCTAATTAGTTTGAATGTGAAGTTTTTAAAAGGCCATCTTGTCATTCCAAAAATAAAAACATGAATGTTGCAGGACTGCTCACATGGGAGCCATGGAAACCCTCAACTGCTTTAAAGAAAGACCAAAAGCTGCTAAAAAGACACGTTTCACCACAAGCCTATAATCCAACATAAACATTTTCAAAATGAACTAAGGATCAGAGTGAATATAGGAGAAAGCCATAATATTAAAGGTTAAAAGACAGTTTGTGTGGAAGGATTGTAAAAATCCTTAAAGTTTTCCACCGCAAAATGGTTTTGAGTATGTGTCAAATTTATTTTAGTAAGCTTGACACATAATTTATGGAGTAATTTGTTTGGGCAAAATGGTGGGTTTTTTTAACCAACAATCTGTGTACATCTCATGTCAGTAGGGCCACTGGAAAATATTTACAGAGGAAAATATTATTTCATACGATAACCATATCCTGCACTACCATTGTCTTCATCAGCCCTTCATTTGTCCACTTCTAAGCCCTTACTAATGCAGCGCAAGAGGTTCTCAAAAAAAGACTAAACAGACACATAACATCTGTGACCATCACTATTCTCCATCCCATTTTGGTCTACTTCAAGTTCTCCATGGATGGCATCCATTCTGAGCACTTCCACTCCTGACCCACAACAAGAAGCTAATATTAAATGCTTTTGCTGTGACAGTTCATGAACCCAACAGAGGAATGTTTCTGGTAACTGTTCAGTTATACAACAGAAAGCCCACTCTGGAGAAACTTACAAAAACAAATGCTAATTAGAATTTTTTATTTCATTTCACTGCTTCTCCTGGTTTAGCTGTATCTGGGGTTCGGAGGCATTTGCCATTTGGTCCCATTTTCCCCTACTTTTATCATCATGGTCTGTTGCCTAACTTAGACGGTTTGACTTGCATCCTGTTGCCAAATGTTTGGAGAGAAAACCTAAAGGTCTTTACACTTTTATTAGGCATTTAGCCTATCAGCCGCTACATGAAGTACTGACATTAAGGGGAAAGTTTAATTTAGTATCCTGGCTATTAATTCTAATGGATAAGTTCAATATCAATGTTTGTGAATGCATTTTTTGGATTGCTATTTCAATTTAATCTAAGGTAAATTCTTTAGACGTATAAAAGAAGATAAAACGTGTGCATTAGAACATGATATTTATTTTAAAAATAAACAACAGTTAAGGGAAAAGTACAGTTATGACAGATCTGATATAAAACAAGACGAAAGTTACTGACAAAAGATGTGAACAAAGAAATTGTCATGTCAGAAAAACAGGAAAATGTTTCATGTGAAGTTTAAAAAAACAAGGGCAGTCTACCTCAGTCATGTTTAAGCTTCTCCTGAATACCTTTTTCCATGCAGGACCAGTTGGAGTCACGCATTGACATCATTTACATCAAGCAGAGCTACATAAATATCTTATTGGGGGCAGAACTGTCCAAAGGGCAAATTCTGAAATTAGATTTTGCCGTCCCGATTACAATTCTGGGAAGGCATGAATGTAACCCAGTGGCCCAGGTGTTTTCATGGATTTGGGCAGTTTCTTTTTTATTAGCTGATATTTTCACATCCAAATTAAAATGTTCAGAAGGCAAAAAATGTGAGACAAAAAGTTTGGACATTGCTGATTGGGCATGATCATGTCAACAGGTCCAGATTAAAGTAGTTTATCCTTTAATTCCTCTACTTTTTAAGGCCATAGAAAAGCAGGTGCAGCTCGCCGATATAAAGGAAAGCAACCCTGTGGAGAGGGGAATATAACTTTTGGACCAAATGCACATCTAATATTACACTTACAGTGAAAACACAGGAGTGGCAGCATCATGTCAAGTGGGGTGCTTTTTGAATAGGTTCAGCTAAATAGAGAGAAGAAAAGCTTCAAACTGATGCAGAGATTCTCCTTACAAACGGAGCTAATATTGAAAGCTCAGTCATCTCCATTTAAATTTAAAACTCTGGATATTCCCCTGAACACCTTAAGTGCGGGTACAGAAATTCTAGAAAATGTCACTTATATAAATGTGTGACTTGAGCTTAAAAGCAGCATTCTGGCTCAGTGTTGTTGAGTAAATAGCAAGTGGGTTTTCCAATTGGCTCCAGGGTGTAATTTCAGTTCGACAGTCATGTGTGAGTAGCTCAGGGAAGGAGGGAGAGATTATCTCTTTAGTAGCTCGTTTTCCTTTTTTTCGCTCCATGCTGATTAGTTATAAAATAAAGAGTCATCAGCTAATTAGACAAGAAATGCATTTCCAAAGCATGTAAGGGAATCATAGCATAATGGTCGGTGGCTACATTAATTAACTGTACTGAGCAAATCAGAACTGGATCATTCACAGCGACTGCAGACCATCTAGGAGTTTCATTTTCCCATCTGGAAAACGGGAGCATCTTAAAAAGTTTCTTTCAATCCATTTAAAATGTTTTACAGAAACTGACTCTACTGTGATGGCCAAGAGTACAGCAGGAGACGGAGGAATACTTTGGAACTCAGCCTGCAGAGAAGAAGACAGTGGTGTCTGCGTATCTCAATGGAAATCCTATGTTTGAACATATTATTATGTAGTATTTCTAGGAAACAAAACCACAACCATTTTAATTTACTCCAAAAAGTAACATATCGTCAATACAAACTAACGTGTTACATTTAGTTTCTGGTTCTATATTGCAGTTTTATGCAGAGTGACGTGTGGCACTCCTTTAGTCTTAGTTTTATGAACAGAAATATTTTCAAACAGCTGAATTCTCCCTATATTAGCCACCTGACAGGCAGAGTCAAAACATTTCCTATGAAATGGTCAATTTTAAAACCATTTTAAACTGTAAATTATCTATGACAGAAACTTTTAGCAGCTTTACAACAGACACCGTTTAAAAATAAAACCAGAATTAGCTGGAATTGTCAATCCTTTAGCAAATAAAGTGCTAAATGTAAATGTTCATGTTAACATTTGTTCCTACATTCTTTCAGAAATGTGTTAATAAATATTGAAATCAGGGCTGGAACTCGAAAACATTTGACTGCAGTTCAATTGAGAGCATAGAATGATGCTGTGTTGAACATCCTTACTTCTTGCAGTAAACTGCTGGTCAGCTGGCTAAAAAAAAAACAATGATCCTTTTTCTCACTTACGATAACCACAAATGAGGTGATTTGGAATAAAAAAAAACATCATTACGAAGTAAAAAGAAAATGACAACCAGCCTTTTAAAGCTTGTTTTTCAAAAGTTTTATGTAATTTACAATAACCTCACATTTAATTGCAACTTTCAGAACAGGAAAACAGCCACAGTAATGATATTATTTTGTAAGTGCCAAGCATATAAATCATTTTCTAAAAATCAAAAATAAGTGTCTTTTAATCGAAATATTTTAAATACTGTGAAACCAACTCATTTGCTGCTCAAGGTTACAACAGTATAACTCTCAAACCACATCCCTAGTTAAGGGAGGTGGAACAAGTGTTCCCTTGACCCTGTCCACTGCCAACTCGTCTAGTTAGAACATGTGTAAGATAAGAACTAAGAATTCAAATATAATCAAAGAATGTGGTTAAAGCTAAAACAGCGGCTTAATTTTCGTTTCAACAAACCTTAAGTACAGAATCAATGCTAAACTGAAAGGACTCTTCAGAGATAGAATCCCCTTTTGATGGCAGGTTGGCTTATATCAGCCACACATGCACCTTGAGCAGCCTGGCTTTACTAGTTTCCCATTCAGCAAACAACAGATGGCATTAGAAGGCAGCTCGGTTTAAAAGCTCATGGACTCAGAATGGGTCCACATGCAGTACTGTGTGCAAAACACAAATGGAAATGGATTTCTAATAGGATGGTGTGTGAAACAGATTGGTAATGACTTAGAAGAAGGTGTGGGGATTAAAGAGACAAAACCATGAAATGTTGAGAAGAAATAATAGGTGCATATTATGGATGAACAACATGTTATATTGTCATTTAAGATGGCATTAAGACATTCTGAAATAATTAGGAAACTGCAACCAGACCATGTTGTTACCAAAACAACAATTGTTGCCAGATTGATACTGTTTGCCCTTTAAGCTGCTGGTAATTTTAATTTCCTGAGGGAGTTTCCCAAGGGATCAATAAAGTACTGTCTAAGTCTAAGTCTAGGATGCAACTCGTGTTGGTTGAAGTGACCAATCTGAAAGTGTTGCTGGGAGAAACGTCTGACTGACATGGAGAATTCGGCACAATATTAGAAAATCTCACAATAGTAACAATATTGGTAAATACTGAGATAATGACAAACTGTGATGTATGCTTACTTTTACCCTTTTTCATTTATACCTTTATATTTAATGTATCACTCTGTGACCTTTAGCCATTTGGACAATTATCATTCACATTCAGTGTGACCATCTGTTGTCCTGAAACTCTGTGCATCAAAACATAACATTAGGAAGGAAAATGTTAGTTCATAGCGCTTAGAAAACATTAGCCAAACATCTTGGCACTCTAAACAGTCCTTTGCTATAGGAATACTTCACACACAGATTATGAGATGGTGTATTTAACACCTCTGTAGCTTCAATTAAGGATCAACAAAACAAGTCAGTCATTACTGAAGTTACTTAAATAAACCTTAATTTTTACAAATATAAAATGTTCCAAATAATAAAACAGTTTTGACAAATGTTTCTACCTTTTCATACAGTATCTCACCCATAATAGTCATATTATCCTGAGATATCTTTTATATTTCTGCTGCTATTCGTTTCGGCTGCTGGAGGACACGCGGACCACTTTTCATCCCTCTGCTTCATTCTATCTCTGTTCTCCCATTATGCAGTATTTGTTCCATTCATAACTTTATGTCCTTCATGCTTTTTCTTTTCATAGTAGCTTCATCTGTCACTTCCTGTTTGACTGGGATTCTATCCTGGACTGAGCTGAGCTGCTGCCATTAACACTTTTGTTTATAGGTCTCCAAGATGGGACTATTCTTTTAGTGTAATCCTGTTTCTCTTACTGTGACTTACTGTATGTGCTCGCTTTCATCCTTTGACATGAGAACTGGCTTAGAGCTCGTCTGCCTGACTGTGTGTTTCCTGGACAGGCCCACCTGTGGAGCTAGTTAACAGCTACCTTTTGTATCTCTGCTTATTTTTGTATGTCTGCTTCTTTCTCCTTAAACCCCGGTCAGCCTCGGTAGCTGATTCCATTGAAGGTTTATTCCTGTTAAAAGGGAGTTTTTCCTCTGCACTGTTGGTTAGAAGAAGAAATAATAGTCATTCACTAAACATTTTTTTTCCAGTCTGTAAGAGGGTTATTCAAAAAAGTCAGAAAACATTTGAGTCTTCTGATGTGTGGAAGACCCAATTAATTTACTTCAACATCAGTAGGTGCAATGCTAAGTGAAAGGGGGCTTAATCTCAGACTTGAAATGTATCAATTAGCATGGAAATATTAACATTTATAATGCATTAAGATCAGTTTATGACTACCACATTAAAAGGCCTAATTTGTTTCAAAATGGGACAACAAAATTTGGTTTTACAAAGTTGCAGACCTTAAATGAACCACATAGCTTCCTCTGCCATCCGGACAGTTGAGACTAAAGACCATCTAACATCATGAACCAAACATAGCACTCCAGCTTTAAACCAAATGTGACGCACGGTGGTGGAGTGCTGATGGTTTGGGTTTAGTTTTAATAATCACACGAGCCGATTCCAAACAGAAGCCATCAATCATTCATAAAGTTCTCTCTACACCAAAGTTTTGGGCTAAAAATTGCCATAAACTGGGTCATAAACATGAACAGTGATCACAAACAAACACAGTAACAGAACAGCGTAAAAAGATAAAAGAAAATGGAAACCTGGCAGCTGCAATGGTCCAATGATTCAATTCTTAAGGTGGGACCTTACCGCAGTACATGTGGTGATAAAAACATATTTTCAACTTGTCCCTTGGATGTCCTCTTTACCTGACAGCTCAGTCCTTTAATTGAGAAGCAGACGTTTTATTAGACTGTCGCCAAAAGTCTGTCCTCATCTCACTGCAGTTAGCATGTAATGTGCCTGCTTCAGCACTTGCATTTCCACTACAAGATCATTAAAGCGCCATGCCATTCATCATTTCTCCATCGCTCTTAAGAAGGGGGGGGTGGGGGGTATGTACCACATCAAGTCTCCTCTCTCCTTGCTTAATACGGAGCCATTTCAATGTCAGCCGCTGCTGAAACTACGAGGGGAGATGAATGAGTCTAATGTAAATAAGAAACAACTGTGGATAGTCCTCCTTAGCCTGAGCTGACACTGCCAAACTCAAGCATCAGGGTTATCAATCTTTAAGCAGACAACATAAACATGCAGATTCCTACCATTTGTTTGGGGCACTGTGGTTTTGTATTAAGGCTCGAGTATTATTCAGAGCTGATGGAGATCCCTGTGTGCTTATTTAGTCAAGACAGACTGAATTACGCTTGTGTTTTTCCCCATATTTTTCACTTTTCCATAAAAACATGTTCAGCTGTAGATTGTTTCTGCTCTTTAACTGGCATTTCCGAGGATCAGTGCAAGAGGTGTAACAAAAAAAAAAAAGAAGAACATTTTTGGAGTAACATGGTAAAAGTCCAGGTTAATAAAGTCAGCAAACAACCAGTGAGGCTGCGTATAAACAAGCACACAGCCAGGAGAGCTAAAGTTCTCCAACAAATGTCAAATACTTACTTACTTTTTACTTATACTTTTAATATTGGGTTAAATAGATTTTTAGACATGATCACCTGAAAACAATAATTTATCATTTGTGTTATATTAATGTGGATCTGATGAGATTTAAGTGCAACAAAAAAACATGGAAAACAGAAGAAATTTGTAAGAGGACAAACATTTTTTATGCAGTATGTAGAGCAACGGTTACCCAACTTTTTAGCCCATGATCCCCCCAAAAGAGCCACTGACTGGCGACCATGTAAAAGTACATTTCACACACATGCAAATATAGAGTTAATGATTTGTTTTTAAAAATATTTTTTGGCTTGACTTTCAATTTGTTTTAAATATATTTTAATCATTAAGTGGTACCTTTATTTAATTGTGATTTTTATCATTTAAAAGGGTATTTACTGTGATACCTTAATAAAATTTCAATAAAATTTACCATGTCAAATGTCTATATATTTAACTGTATTTCATGGCAATTTGGCTCTCCGTATACCTCTGGGATCCCATTACAATAACTATGAAAATCCTCTTGTAATGCTCACTTAGTGACCCCACAGGGGTCCCGACCTCCACTTTGACAATCCATGGTTAGAGGTTTGATGAATAGGGGATTAAAGGTCACAAACCAATATGGCCGACCACCAAAGAGAGTCTCAGTCAAAGCAGCTACCCTGTCTGTAGAAGAGCTGCAGATATTTAAAGGGGGAGCCTGCTAATGAAAACCACTGTTTGATAGGAAGCCTTGCGTCTTCTGTACGTAGTTTTTTTTTTTCAAACAACTCATGTTGAGAACAAAAATGTAACATATGCTTTAGTCTGATTAAAACAGAACTGAACCAAAAGTTCTGTCAGACATCCATGAAAAATTAAACAGGTGACTGCTGAGCTTCTACCAGCACAACAAAACTAAACAAGCAAAACATATTCAGGTGTTAGAATGACCGAATTAAAGGAATAGTCCTTAAACACACTGAGAATTTTAAAGAAACTTTCCAATTAGTCTCTAACCGTGAACTATTTTACAATAATTTCCTTTTTATAAGGAGTTCTGGGATGGGTCCATCCCCTAAAAACAATTACAGCTATCATTATTGCTAAACGAGGCACAACAAACCTAAACAAAGAGAAATGCTCTTCTCCTTCCTCTCCACAATTATGTAGAACTCGGGTAGATTTACAGTAAATAACAGAAGATAAACATTAATGATTAGCCCTGCTTAATTTTAAGGGAACTAAATCGTTTCCCTTAAAATGTTTCACTTCTCGCAGTGAAATATTTTCACAGCTCCCAGCTGCTAATGGATGCAGGGTTATGAGGAGGAGAGCAGCTCCACAGGCCATCAGTGTCAGGAAGATCTCAACCCCAAACACTCACTGGTGGCACGTAATCCCTCTTCTTGTCGTCTCTTTGTGTCTCTCGTTGATGCTTTTTCTCCGTGTCTATGAGCACAGCGAGCCGTTCCCCACTGCAGAGATAAGTAGGAAGCTCAGTTTGTTTCCCACTGTTCTGTCTGCATTTAGATCTCATGCATCTCCTTTTTCAAGCCGCTTATTCCTTGAATCTCTTGCTCATACTGATCATAAACTCTACCCATAAAATGCTTTTATATAAGGTATACAGAACACTGAAGAGAAGAAAAAAAACATTAATTATTAATCCATGAAAGTATCTGATGGCATCTCTCCAGGTACGACTTTATGTCTAATTAATCTAAAGAGTCTCTCTCCTGCAATGACAAGGCGGCTAATCTATGCTGATGGGAGAGCTTGTCCCTGCTTTATATCAAGGCCGTTAAGGCTTCATCTTCAGCGGTTTGCCCTAATTCAATCTGACACTTCCAGTGAAATATCTTAAACCATCATTGATCTCGGGAAAACGCCACCCTCATCATCCGACGCGCAGACAAACCCGAGGGCACCAAGAGAAGTTGTAAAGACGTGACGTAGGAGACGAACAAAGAGAATGGTGGAAACGAGGACGGATCTGAGAAGGGTGGAGCAGTTGTGGCGTATCCGAGTGGTGAGAGGATGAGTGAAAGAAGAGACAGCGAAATTGGGAAATGTGAGATTAAAGGAGGAAACGGAAGGAAATGATGAGAGGGACAGAGCAGGAGATTGAATGGGAGCTGGATCAAAGCGATGTAGGTTAGAGGAAGGTAAAAAGTGAGCTGACTGGAAGAACACCAGCAGAGGACGGGGTTCCACCGCCTCACTGTTAGACCTTGTTCACAACAACCAGCTCTAATCTATAGAGGTAAATAGACCTGCTTAAACCCCTCAATATATAACCCACTTAGTTGTTACGCCATATCTGAGTTTTTTTTTCACTTACAAAACGTGTTCAATTTTAATGATTTTATGTGTTTTTTTTTCCCTCTTCAAGAGTATCCGACTTGATGTTTCGATGTAGATGATGCCAAAAGCCTGATTTGGAAACCTCTAAGAACTGATCAGCTTTTATTTTTACACAGCAGCACAACCTGGACAATGACTGACCTTCAAAAGTTGCTCTTTTGGGGCGGCATGAATGCACATAATGCACACAAAAGACATAAAAAATAAGTATTGATTACTTCTAAGTTTAAATCAGTTGAAGTGGGTTGTTGTTTTGTTTTTTTTATGGAGCGCTTGATGTCTTTGAGATGTAAACAAGTATCTCGTTCATCAGTCAATTAAAAGCTAACTTAAAAAAAGAGAGAGAAAAATGATTTAGTTTGTCTTTTAGGGAGATTTTATCCATCAGCCTCTAATAGCTGCAGACTCTTGGCACAGCTGCCTTCTAGCCCGACAGCGATCAAATCTCTCTGGTCTGAATAA
>JAUZNJ010041084.1:0-10141 GCA_034780135.1 Jordanella pulchra | reverse complement strand
GATAGATAGATAGATAGATAGATAGATAGATAGATAGATAGATAGATAGATAGATAGATAGATAGATAGATAGACTGCTCTCTAAGGGTGAGTTAAATGTAAAAGACAAATGTTGTTGCCGTCAATACTTTCATCTTAAACCAGAAGTACTGATTATCTAAAAACATAAATGACTGCAAAATGACCAGACTGGGTAAAAAAAAAACTAAATTGAATGCCTCAAGCTTAGGAGGTACGATTGCATGTAGTCCATACATTTGGTAATTTGATCCTTATATTCCAGAGTGTTCCAGACTTTTGTTGTTGTTGTTGTTGATGAGTTATTATCATGATTTTGTGCACCAGCTCTGGTCTAATTAACTGATCATCTCCACCTGCTCCACTGCTCTGCTCTTATTCATTCATTTATTCATCAGGTCTACCTGCATTCTATATAAGCCTGCCTCAGACCAGTAGCTGGTGCCAGATTATTTCAAGTCTTATGGTAAGTGTTGTCTTGCATACTTTTTGTCTGCCTGCCTGTTTTGACATTTTTGCTTTTGAGACCCTGAACCTGTATTCTAGATCACTGTGTTTCATCTGATCTCCTGGCTCTGACTCCCGCTCTGTCCCTGACTCTGATTTTGGATCACTACTTGGATTCTGTTCGGACCTCTGATTCCCTGGCTTCTACTCTGCTTTTGTCCCCAACTGTGAGTAAAATTATACCTCTCAAGCGTTTGGACCAACTTACTCACATCCTCACTCCTGCTCTGGTTCCACATCTGACGGCAACACCACCCTCCACCCAGCTTACCTCCAAAACCCTCCGAGATTAGTCATCCTCCTGTTCTTTCAGAAGAAGCATTGTGTTATCCTTTGCTGGACTCTCATAGTGTTAATCTGCCCCCAGAAGTTCCAGTTGCTGTTCATTCTCCAGATATTCCTTTCAATGAACTGCTAAACCTTTTACAGTGAATCTGGCTTGAATTCTAGGTCCTCAGCTCCACCGCCTCATAGTTAATTCCCTGATCTGTCTATCATTTCTAATAAAAATATGAGAAATCAAACAAGTGAAAAATAGGAATGTCAGTTTCAGTAGCTACAACCTGTCTTTACTAAACATTTAGAGAAGCAGAACAGGTTAACAGCTGTGATATTGCATGTAAACCTATCCTGTTTTAAGACATTTCATTGGCTGTTCTCTAAAAGACCTTCCAAATGACTGAACCTTTAGGTGAAATCAAATTTAATTCTAGACTCACCCAAAACAGTGATGCACCTACATGAGCTTGATAAAAAAAACAGAAAGACCTTATATTAGAGGATATGCCACTGTGTAGAAAAAATACAAAAAGTACTACCATGGTGGAGTTTAAAATGCTCATGTTATTCTTTCACTAGCAAGGACCATGCCTCAAGGATACAGTATGTTTTTAAGGTTTGCAAGAACTGGGAGTGAAGATGAGGTCATCTTAGGAAACAGGTCTGAAAGCTTGACAAAGAGACTCAGTATCAGGTGTAGTCTGCTAGAAAAGTTTTTTTTTAAGCCCACTTAGAAAATCCCCACCATTAGATGGAACCTGAAAAAAGAAAGATAAG
The DNA here is from genome assembly GCA_034780135.1 of Jordanella pulchra. NCBI lineage: Eukaryota > Metazoa > Chordata > Actinopteri > Cyprinodontiformes > Cyprinodontidae > Jordanella > Jordanella pulchra. Next base: position 8,560 of record JAUZNJ010041084.1, on the reverse strand, counting down.
GGCATAGAGAAATAGAGATTAGGAAGTTGGGATGCTAAGGGATGAGGATGGTGGATTGAAGGGAACGGAGAGGGATGAGGATGATGGTTGAAGGAAAGAAGGAGGGATTAGGTTATAACAGTTAGTCAGGGCAAATGAGGTTCAGAGAATCTAACAGATTGTGAAGGTGTGGTAATCTGGGTATAAGCAGAGTGCTGGGTTATTAAAGGTTTGTCTAAGTCAAACCAAAGTGAACGTGTTCATCTCTTTTCTCAAGAAGGTGCTGATTTTATGTTTAGAATTTTTAGGCAGGTGTATTTGAGAAGAGTCTTTTTATTATTGAACAACAAATACGGTCCCAGCCAACCCCAAAGTCTCATAAAAATCAAAACTTAATATTTTGGAAAGTTGGAGTGTTTTTTTTTTTTTTTTTAGATCTAGCTATTTAAGGACAATATCTGTTTGTGCAGGTAACTATTACTGTGCAGAATTCTTATGTAACTTAATAAAAACCAAATAAATACCAATTTTACTTGTTTATTTTCCCCAGGTAAACCAATATAACAACATAAAATTTAGATATAAATATTTCTGACTTTCAAAAACAAATCATTGACCAATAAAGCCACCTTTTTTACGATAACACTCAACAACCTTCTATTCATAGATTCTGTCAGTTGCTTGATCTGTTTATGAACAACATTGTGTGCAGCAGCCACCACAGCCTCCCAGACACTGTTCAGAGAGGTGTACTGTTTTTCCTCCCAGTAGATCTCACAATTTATGAGGAACCACGGGTTCTCTATGGGGTTCAGATCAGGTGAACAAGTGGGCCATGTCATTATTTTTTCTTCTTTTAGACCATTACTGACCAGCCATGCTGTGGAGTATTTGGATGCATTTAATGGAGCATTCTTCTGACTGAAAATCATGTTTTTCTTGAACGATACTGACTTCTTCCTGTGCCACTGCTTGAAGAAGGTAAGTAAGTAAACTTTATTTATATAGCACCTTTCACAAACATAAAAGGTCACAAGTGTTTTACAAGAAGGGAACATAATAATAAGAAATAAAGACAGTAAAAAAATTTAGCTGAAAGCCAGTCTGAATAAATACATTTTAAGACTTTTTTTAAAAAAGTCAGTGGAGTTGGAGCAGCGTAGTGATAGAGGGAGAGCGTTCCAGAGCCTCAGGGCCACCACCTGAAATGCTATGTCATCACGGGTTTTAAAATAAGTTCTGGGAACCAACAGCAGCATCGGATTACAAGACCTTAAGGTCCTAAAAGGAAACTGGCAGTAGGTCTGGGAGTTGGGCCTCACTCCATCCTCAACCTGGAAAAGTCCCACAAGTTCATCTTTGATGATACCAGCCAATACCTGTACCAGGTATGAGAGTGGGGCTCTCTGCTTTTAGTGATGCAACCAGCCACCCATCCATCTGGCCCATCAAGAGTCACTCTCATTTCATTAATCCATAAAGCCTTAGAAAAATCAGTCTTAAGATACTCCTTGGCACAGTCATGACATTTTATCCTATGTTTCCTGTTCAAAGGTGGTCGTTTTTTCAGCCTTTCTTACCTTAGCCATGTCTCTTAGTATCGCATACCTTGTGCTTTTTGATACTCCAGTAATGTTGAAGCTTTGAAATATGGCAAAACTGGTGACAACTGGCATCTTGGCAGATTCCTGCTTCTTTTCCTTAATTTTGGGCAGTTATTTTGTGCCTTTTTTTTTCTTTTTTCCAACATGCTTCTTGCGACCTTGTTGGCTAAACGCTTGATTGTTCGGTGATCACAATTCAAAATTTGTCCATTTCAAGGCTGCTGCATCTCTCTGCAAGACATCTCACAATTTTTGACTCTTCAGCCACTCAGCATACACTCTGTCCTCTAGCAGCCATGACAGTTGATAAACAAATCAGGCAAAGAATGGATGCCGAATTTCTTACTACTGATCTGTTTCTAATTTTATTGTTGAGGAGCTTCTGCAGCAAAACCGTCATCACAGATATCAGATCTGTAGTTCACACACTGCACATATTGTCATGACCTGAGTTTTTCTGTATTTTTTACTGTCTTGACCTGTGTATTTATTGTTTTCTGTGTCCCTGAGTCTCTGTGCCGTCCTGTCTCTCCTTGATTAGTTCCCAGGTGTGTCTCGTTTCTGTGATTACCCTCTGTGTATTTAATGCCCCTTGTGTGTCTGCGTGCTTGTCAGGTCCTAGTCTAGTTGTCCTGGTCTAGTGTATGCAGTCTTCTGTCTGATGTCCAGATTCTTACTCTTCAGTTAGTTTAATAAACCTTCATCCTCACTTCATCTGGTTCTCCCGTCATTCTACCTCACCGCCTCATCTAACCCTATTCCTGACTCATATATTGGAATCTGTGTTTACATGTCAGCCAAACCCATTTCCACAGTCACAGATAAAACCTTTCAATAAACCAAACATTACCCGCCACATGTCTCACTTGATAACCTTTAAAAAATACTTATTTTCATTCATTTCAGATGGAATTCTTCACTTACTTTTATTTTATTACACTGCATTTACAATATTCACCACTGTTTGTCGCCATTCGCCTTTCCTCTGTGCACGAGGCAGCTAACTTGCTTGAACTTGCAATGAATCACGGGATACCCAAGGCTAGGAAGGATACACCAGACCCGTCCTTCAAAATGGGCAAAGAGAAGGCTGCATTTGTTGGCCACATAGGAAAGAGTCTTCAAATCTGAACAGGCCACGGTGCCATGCTACGACAAATTCAGCCTTCGCATGATGCAGCCGTCAAATCAGAACACAGTGAAAATGTATCAAAAGGATGATGTGATCAGAATTCTCATTTGCCTAATAATTCTACATACTGTGTAAATCATAATATTGGTGAATCAAAATGTGTCATTTGTTTTATTTGACTATGTCAGCATTAGTTGGTGGACTAAAGAAGGGTGCAAAAAACTTTGCCTGGAGACCACCCATGAGAAAATATCATCAACCATGTTTTTGCTTTTAAAGCTGGGCTTTGACAGAAACCGAAGAAACTGTTTGTTTGTTTTTTTTCATTTACTGCACAGATAAAAGCTCAATTAGTTTTTCATTGAATAAAAAATGCAATTACTTTTGTCATTGATTTTAAAAAGAGAAGAATAACAACTGTTTTTTACTTTCTCTATTACTAAGACCACTCTATGTCTTTTCTAAATATCTTGAAGGCCCTGATAATTTATCACTGGGCTCCTTGTTATGTGCTCCAGCATATAAGTGATATGAGATATTCCTTAGTAAGAGGCACAGCAGAAAAGGGCATGTTTACAGCAATGTTATAAAAAATATGTTTTCAACTGTATTGTATTAGTTTTCCTAAAAATGACATGAAAGAGTTTATGTTATAGGTTTATGTCAGTGGGTGTAAATTGAACTCCAAAGATGCTCTTGCTTAAAGTAAACTTGTACCACAAAGTAAACCTATAATTTTCAGGACTGTTCAATTCCATTAAGTTTCAAACAGCAACGAGAAAGCCCTTGGCTGTGTTCTTTGAACACCTTTAACTAGCTCAGGCAACTTCAAGGTAAAGTGTTAATCAAGAAAAATGTTCTCTAATAGATCGGTATCTGAAGGTAAATGGGCAAGCAATGGAATGAGAAAACTATAATGTGTTGTGGCACTAGACAGTGAACCAAATCCAAAGAGAAATAAAAACCAATACCTGTAAAGTCATTAGCAGTAAACAATTACGCATCAGGTGAATCACCAGGCCAGGAAAGAAAATAAACAGCAAGAACTTCTGTGCTTTTATCAGAGTTAGTTTAAAACACAATGAAAAAAAGCTAAATTAGAGTGTAGATTAATAATTATTCCATGCAATGAAGGTACTATTTCTGTTAATTTAATAAAAAAAGAAAAATCATAGCAAAAATTGTACTATCTCTTTGTCATGTGGAAAACTATGCATTTATTATGCAAGGCATAACTTTTTCTGTAAATTTGCTGAAAAACAAACTGCTTGGCAGAGGTCTGCGCTCTCCGAGTGCTTTCTAGTTTCAATATGTTTTTTTAAAAACTTAACTTGCATATTCATTTCCCCAAGATTAGAATTGTAAGTTTAAATATTTTTTAGAGTGGTGGAGTACCTTTGATAGACCACTATGGCTGCTGGGCTGGTTAAGCTAATCGGGCAGTAGTATTTCCCACTGCCTGTAGTTGTCTCTAGTGACTGAAAGTGAATACTAAACATTCATGAGGTATGTAGTTAAAAACTGTGAGTGCTCGAATGTAAAATTTAATGTTTCACCTCAAATTTTCGACATTTTAGGTTAATGTAAGTAAGAATTCTATACTTTTTTGTCACAGCTTAAAGAAACATATTTGAAGTTATGGAATAGCGATCTGAAGGAGCACTTTTCCTTATCCTTGTATCCTTTGTATATACAAACAATGTGCATTCTCCCTAGACTACTTTTTTCAGTAGTCTATAGACTAACTTTAGCTGTTGCGTCCTCGGTTATATGTGTGTGTGTTTGTGTTTTTTACCCTTCTCCTCCTCAGAATATGTCCTGGCAGGCTGAGTCCCCAGGTCCCCAGCTAGTGCTACTTGGCTGCAACAGGAGGCAGTATTTAGAAGAGTGAATCCCCAAGGATGGATGCCTGATGGTTAACTGCCGGCCCCCTCACATTATTCAAAAGGCAACTCAGGCCAGATGCAGGTTGATAAAAAATATAATGTCAAATAAACCTTTTAAGCTTAAACATTTACTTATAAATGGTTGGCACAAGAAGTAAAGGCAGAACCACTTGCGTGCTGTTATTCCTGCCATGCTCTGGACTGAAGGTGCAGTACAATTTTCTCAGGCTGATTGTGGCAGAGAGTTATGGGAAAACGGGCTAATGAGTTATCTGAGTTTCCTAGAACTTGTGTAATACAAATCCTGAGACTTTAATTTGTGTGGCTTTAGACCCACTTTTAGTGGAAAAGGGGCTATACTCACTAAATTGTAGACATCAAAACAATTTACAGGCTAACCATAGTATGTATCCAAACAATATATTTGAAAGCAGGGACACTGCTTTCTCACAAAATAATGTATTTCAAGTACAAATCTACAACAGTTTAAAATTGCATTGCAAAACATTGTTTGACATCTAATTTCTAGCTGTAATATTTGCAGAATTTGAGAGCTCCTTCATAGACCGACTGCTGCATTTTTGACTCACAAAGGATTGTTATTGCAAGTCCTGAAAGTTTGCAGCCGTTTAAAACCATCACTGCTCCAGACAAAGCCCATATGTGTTTGCCCTTCTTCTGTTTGCAAAGTATTTAATTTATTATAAGACTATTGGTTTTATGAACAAATACATATGTGTAATGTCTTATTCATGTTCAAACAACCCTATATAGAAATATTGCATACATGTTTTTAATACCTGCAAAGCATTATTTTGTTTTGGTTGTAAAACTGTCTTTACAGTACTTTGTCAGGGAAAGGGTTAGGATGGGGGTAGACCTAATGAGTTGACTGTGAAACCTCTTCTTTTTTCACATTTTTCTGTATACGCATGCACGCACGCCTTTTAGATGCCTTTTACTTTGCTAGTGGTATACATGAGTTCCCCCACCATGGTACAATAGAGGATATTTATTCTCTTCTCTGTCAAATGACTAGACATACGGTAAAACATACCAACATTTCTCTGTGTTTGTTAGACTTCCTATTTCAAAAAAAAAAAAATTCAAAGTAAGTAAAAATAGGTAAGAGGAATTAGCTACACACAAAATGCTGGTTTAAAACTATGTTTTTGCAGCAGGATTTAAACAATTTCAATAAGTCAGCATTGCAGATCTCAGGAGGGAATTCCAGAGTTGTGGGTCAGGGCTGTTGATGGCTCTGTTCCCCATGCTGGATATTCAAGCAGGGGGAATGGTAGGCTCAAGCATGATAGGGATCTAAGAGTCTGGCTAGGTCTGTAAATGTGAAAGAGGTCAGGGAGATATCGGGTGCAATGTGGTGGATGGCATTAATAGTGACAAGTAGTATTTTTGAAGTCAATGCAATACTTGAATGGAAGCCAGAGGAGTTGCTGGAGAACAGGAGTGATGTGATGGGAAGATGAGGTTGTGATAAGGATCCCTTCCAGAAACTCCAACTGAACCAGTTTGAGTTTATGAATAGATTTGATGGAAATACCAAACAGTAGGGAATTTACAATATTCCAGATGGGACCAAGGAATTAACCAATATGACAGTGTAGTCAGTAGTGAGGGACAGATGCAGGCAGTTTATGTAGCACAGACAGACCTAGGCAGACACAGTTGGATAATTAATGTGGGACTTGAATGACAGGGTACCACAAAGGGAGACAAAAATGCAGTTAAAAGGAATATCAAGTTTGAAAAAATAACTAATTGTACCTTCTTAATAATCAATGGAGCTATTATTTTTGGCATTACAGTAATCAAAAATGCTAAACCAGTTTCCCCTGGCATCCTGAAAATTAACATTGGGTGTCTTGCTGAAAAGGTTTTATTGCTGAAAAGCAATAAAGCCTCTGGTATTAATATTATGTGGCTTACCTTTATAGTTATGTTTTCTAAAAGTGGTTTAAAAATAGTTCTTTACTGATAGAAAAAGAGTATTTTGAGAATGGAGTCTAACAAGAAAGGAAGGGTAAAACATTTTAGTCTTTGCCTCTGATGTGTTTTAGCAAAAAATCAGCTTCAGAGGTGACTGCATTTTGAAGGAATAGGATTTTCGTGTGGCACTGCCTATAAGTTAGAGGATTACCAAGGACCAGACTGTGGATAGTCAGTGAGGTATGGGTACGTATGTTGATACCTGCAAAAGAGTGAATGTCTGTGTGGGGGTGAGGGATTAGGACAGGGCAGAGCTTGTGCACAACCTTGAAGAGTGTAAACAAGCTTGGGTGCAGCACAGTACCTCGGGGCGTTAAAGTCTGAGTGAGAGAGTGCTTACTGCGGGTAGCTTCACATGTAGTTTCCTGAATTCAGCACGCCCCTAAGGCTTTATAGGCTTTAGGTCAGATTCGAGTTACAGCTCTGTTGATTTCACTTTTATCACTGATTTAAACACATGTCCAGGATAGCCATAGTCAAATATATGTTTTCCTTGTTGGATCAACAAGTCTTTACCCACTAGGCTTTTATTTTTTCGAAACAACACAATGCATCATCACTTGTTCCATTATACAAATTAAAAAGCTTGTTGTCTTGTTCTGTTTATAGACAACTCAATTCTACATATTACAAAAAGGTAGATTAAAAGATTGAGCGTCCAGTGGCATCTCACAGAACTTCTTTTTTCAGGGTAATGTGAGAAAAGAGACATTTTTACTTTCCACTTCATTAGGCAATGTTGTTAGCGATGCAATGAGAGCTTAAGAATTCTAATGCATATGAACAGACCTTCGCATTAAAAAAACAGAATCAGAATAGCACAAAAGATTTATATGAAATTAAAACTGTTTTCATTTTAAAACTATTAAAAGCTATATAATTCATAACCAAAAAAATAAGTATATTTTGTAAAAAGTATCTTTTTGCAGTTCTTTAAAATTAGTTTAGCGAAAACAACAACAAAAAATAAAATAATTGGCAAAGGCTCAATAATTTTCAAAGGAAGAGTAACATAATTTTAACATCTAAAACTAGCAACGTTTGTATGAAGATGCCATGACTGCATAAGCTTGTGGTTACTTCACATCATCTGAGTAAAATGGAAGTGCACCTGAAAATAACTTGATAAATAACTGCTTTGTTTTTTGACACCATGTAAAAATATACAGAGACATGTCATGATTGTAGGAAGAGAATTATAGACATTCTCAATTATGATTCCTTCTTGGGATCAACTTCCAGATGCATGTAGATGCCACACTTATCTTTTCAGAGTAATATAGTGAATGGCCATCAATAAGTCTTTTTAGGAAAAATGTCAGAAAGTGGTGTTGTTTATTTTGTCCCATGCTAACAGGGCTGGATGATCCATCAGAGTGAAAAAAAAACTGTTACTGCAGTGGCAACATGGAAAACAGAAACGTTTTATGTTTCCAATACACACGTAAGATCTTTTCAATAAAAGCACTGCAAATTATTTAATCTACTGCTGCCAACTTAGCAACTTTGTTGCTATATTAACCAATTTTTCAGACCCCATCTGGTAACCTTTTTTTCCCAAAATGTGACAAGCGTCAAATTTAGTGACTTATTTCTTTGTTGATGGAGACATTTTTGGAGAACATGAAAGCACCATTCAATTTGAGTTTACTGTGCTTGGCAAGCTGCTAGTGCTGTTGCAAGTGCTTGCCTCTTTCCAAAGCACTGGTGAAAGTACTCTATTCTATGCTGGATCAAAGCCATACTAAATGAACATATTTGGCAAAAAAATTCATCTAGTGACATCTAGTGACTTCCCTTGCTGGCAAAAAACATTGAAATTTAAATGTTACTGGTTTAGTTCCAGGGGCTGTACGGTGGAGCAGCTGGTAGAGTTGTTGCCTTGCAGCAAGAAGGTCCTGGGTTCAATTCCCGGTCCGGGGTCTTTCTGCATGGAGTTTGCATGTTCTCCC
>JAUZNJ010041083.1:0-10141 GCA_034780135.1 Jordanella pulchra | reverse complement strand
TGATGATTTGGCTGAGGGGGTTCAGGCCTATGCAGAACAGCAGTGGGGACAGAGCATCTCCTTGGTATATGCCACATGTGATGGACACTTGTGCAAGTGGTTTGCAGTTGGCTTCAAGGGCGGTTTTCCACAGCCCCATCGAGTTTGCAATGAAGGCTCTTAGAGTCCTATTGATGCTGTACATCTCTAAGCATTCAATGATCCAGGTGTGTGGCATTGAGTCATAGACCTTCTTGTAATCAATCCAAGCGGTGCACAGGTTGGTGTGTCGGGTTTTGCAATCTCAGGCGACTGTGTGGTCTACAAGGAGTTGGTGTTTGGCTCCTCTGCTATTTTTGCCGATGCCCTTCTGTGCCATGCTCATGTATTTATCCATGTGCCTGCTTATCTTAGCTGCTATGATGCCTTTCATGAGCTTCCATGTTGTAGAGAGACAGGTTACCGGCCGATAGTTGGATGGGACGGAACCCTTTGAGGGATCCTTCGGTATCAGGATTGTGCGCCCTTCAGTTAACCACTCAGGGTGAGTCCCATTTAGTAGTAGCTGGTTCAGTTGGGCTGCCACTCGCTCATGGAGGGCAGTGAGTTTCTTTGGCAGATATATTCTTTGGCATATATATATATATGAGTCCTTATATATACATTGTTATTTTTTGTAGTGTGAACATCTTCAAGGAAAAGTTTTCTTTGGAGAACAGTATGGTGATAATCCAGATTAAAGGGTTATTTAAGATTATTTGGTAGAACCAACACTTCCCCTCTAAACCAGAGTATAGCAGCAGTGAATATTGACAGTGTCAGTATTGGAGTCCAGCAGTATTACACTGAAGACAAAAAATAAGAAAACAAAAGAAAGGGGAGCCATGATTACTCTAACTCGCAATCTGCTTATCAAAGAAGAAAGCCGAGAGCAGATAAAATGAGGAGGTGGGAGCAGAACAAACACCAAAGGCTGCAGACATATGCTTTGCCCTACATATGAACTTATAGAAGGATTTTAAGAAAAGGTTAACAGACGTGCGCCTCATGCCACACAACAATTCATTAAAATTTAATAACGATCCAGATCATGTGCGAATTTTAGCTAAAGGTGTAGGTGAAGTCACAATGCAGGGGAAATGTTTCCTGCTTGGTGAAGGCCTACACTCTCAATGTGTTTTTCTAGTTTACAAAATTACATACTACAATAACTATGGCTTTTAACAATTTAAGAAAACCAAGATTAGGCTGTTTTTTTGTTTGTTTTTTTGTGTGTCCTGTTTTACTTTCATAAGCAAACTATTATGGGTTCCACTTGTATATGAAACTCACTTATTCATGTGTGTGGAAGCCAAAATCTATGGTGATTATTCAATATTATTCGGGTTGGTAAAAATCTGTAGCTTCAGCTTAGTATTTACTATACGCATATATCACTAGCATGTGAACACCTGGAATCAAATTATTATGGTGTGTATGCATGGGCATGCTCGTGTAGAAAGGATTTACAAAGCTTCTTCAGAAGAAAAATGTGCTCAATACCAGGGGTGGGCGGCCCAAGACTGGCCCTAAAGGGACTCGGACTGACTTCAAAGGCACCCAAGGCTCTGGGACACGAGGAGGGCAGATGCAGGGAGGACCACACCCACCAATGAGGGGCAGATAAGAGCACCGAGAGCTTGGCCCCTGAAGGGTCAAACCCCAAAGGGGCCCGACCCCAGAGGCCATAGTGCCGAGGTTCCACGGCAGCAAGCCCATGGGCTCCCCCACTGGCTGGTATCTGTCTGGCAGGCCAGGCTACCTGTTTTTAACTTGGTTCCAAAAAAATCCATTAATAGTAATCTAAAAACTTATAAATATTGGTATTTTATTTTCTAATTACTTTTGTAAGAGCAGGTTTTAAAATAACACCAGAAATTTCAACAATATTTACCGAATATCCCTGGGAAAAACTACCTATAGCCAAATGCATTTTGATATGTTTACACTCACTAACACACAACATGTTGAAAAGTACGCCACTCAAGTGGCAGCTAACTTTTTTTTCTAGACAAATAAACTAGTTTCTATAAAACAGAACAGTAAGCATCGACTTTGTTTACAGTTGGGGATGAAAAAAATATAAAACCTTTGCATCAAAGTAGAAAGCTAGAGGAAAAAAATTGATATTTAAAAAGCTAATTTAAATCTTAAATCTCTCTGTATGCAGTCTAAAATGGATAAGACCATGATCAAAGCACAGGAAATCAGTTACATTATAATTAATGACACAGCATTACAAAAATAAAATTTTGAAAGTATAAGGAAAGAATATGAATGTGTTCTCACCGCTCCCTTGGTATCCGAACTTGAGGTTGTCTGTGACATCTTTTACTAAGACTGAAGAGCTTGAAAATCACTCTCCTGGCTCGTCTGGAGAGGACCCGCATGCTGTTCTCAAGCTGCTCATATCGCCACTGAAACAAGCTGTCCAAGGACCATAAGTGTTGAATAGCTGATACATTCAGGAAGTAGCTCTGGGGAAGCCTTGTGTAGAAGGCTTTAAATTCATCTGTAACAACAACCATCAGGGTCAGCATCATTACAGTGTTTATGACCATGAAAATAGTTTCCAGCACAGCAAGACAGGGTTTGACTCAGATTTAAGAGCAAAATGTGTTGAAATACATAGAATGAAAGGCAGAAAAAACAGAATACATATTGAGGACCTTTATTATAGGAAGTACTTATGAACCTATAAGGTTGGAATAGGTTGGGATAATTAAATACGTGACACTTGTCAGCACACTAAAGTTATAAGATGGTGTTTCTAGTACCAAGTTAAATATTAGGACCAGAAACAGTAGAAATTATGTTCATGTTTATTTGAAAGTACACACCTCACATATTTCTCTGCCACATGAGTACAGCATGTGCAGCTTGGCAGCAAGATTGCATTCATGCTTACAGCTTGTTCACATCACTTACTTCAGAACTAGCTTTTTTGTTTTGTAAATGTAGCACGTTCGTCCATAAATTACAAGAATTACTTCTGACACAATAGACTAGCATGCATTCAATATGCTAAAAAATCTACTGGCTGCAATGCCTTTGTTTTACAAGCAAAGGCTCATTGTTTCATTCAGGCTTAGATGATTTCTCTCTATTTTGAGAAACAATATAAAATCTCATTTTAGACCTTAAATCCATTTTTTCTGTAATTCCTAAACTGGGAGAAATCACCAGATGATCAGCCAAGATGCAAAAGGGGATTGCAGTAAACTCAGGCAAAATACACATCATTTTACAAAAAAAATGTATTTTGATTTTAAATACTAAAGCAATACTATGTTGTGCTTTAGAGTACAAAAATGGTGATTTACTTATGTTATAGTTTTCTATTATACAAATAAGCATTTTTTTAATAAGATACACACATTCTGATATTTTTTAAGCTTAGACAACACAGAACAACATGCAACACCAACCTGTATGGTATGTGAAACCTGTACATTTCTGACAGTTACTGATATTCTTATATTAATGTTATATTTTGGACACTTGATAATATTCGTTAGCCTTAACCACTATCTTTTATTAGTGGAAGGACTTATTTGCATTTTTTGTCGATAAAGCACTGCAGTGTTACACCTTTTGGTGAAGGACACATTTATGGCACTTTTAGTTGTCTACATTCTGGACACATTTTCTGCCCTCACTTTATGGCCAGCAATTAAAACATAAAGTTTGAAGGTAATTGCTGTGAGTAATATTTCAGAATAATGCAAATGTGGATAAAAAGACATCAATTTTGATTTCACCTGAGTAATAATGGTCAAGGCAGAGTGACTGAGCACAGCAATAATAACTAAACATTGTGCTAAGAGCTTCTATTCAACCTCTGTTTCTCCTGTGATTGGAAAAGCTGGACCAGCAATAAAGTGGTTTTATAGCTGATTAATCTTCTCTAGACTTACTGTAAACTGCTGAAGCTGAAAGTTTTTTTTTCTGCCTTTATACTATTCTATTCTATCTATGTCATGTTTTTAATTTTCTATATGCAGATACCACACCAGAATCCAATGCTCTTAATCAGATATTATTGTTTAACTGTAAATCAATGCGTAGGGAGCAAAATAAGAATAGGATTTTCAATCAGGTTTAATAGTGCAGAGAAAAGACCTGAATTCATTCCCATCTTCTTACATATAAATGATTTATATTTAAAAGTCTTATTTTCTGCAGTTATAATACGGCATACAAGTTGAGGAGAAGAGATAATTCCATATTTTATTAGGAGAACTTCCTCACCTGATTCCTCAAATTCTTTATAAAGCAACCCCCATGTCTCTGTAATTCTCTCCAGACTCTCCTCCATGGCTTGGATGTCCATGTAGGGGCAGTTGCATTCTGGAAACTTGGGATTACAGCTGCACCAGCAGTCATTCTGCTGGCAGACAAACTCACCCTCTCCATTGCAGGCTATGTAGCTGAGAGCAGCTCTTACAAAACTTTCTCTCAGGTAGTCTGGTAGGATCACTTGCAAGCCTGTAAAATCAAGCCGGGTTTAATACTGCAATGAAAATGTGCACGTAGGGAGTGACAGTAAAACTGTGGAGGCCATAAAGAGCCAGCTAAGCTGATAAAATCTATAAATCATAAATCTGTATGCCAAACATATACTGCTTTTTTCTTCATTTAATGAAAGTTTGCATAGGAATGGTGGTCTTTAAAAACATAAAAAAGAAGGGAAATTTTTACAAACCTTGCAGCTGGACTTTATTTTCAGGACTCTGTACAAGGACTGAACTGACGGAGTCAAGGTTGTCATAGTTACTACACCCAAGAGGGCCTGTTCGCGTCTCTGTCACCTAGGCAACAACAACGACAAAATGTAATTTATAACTACTCCACTTTTTCCATTTTAGCAAAGTACATCAATAACATAAGGAGTACTTTTGCTTGATGAGAAAAGAAAATGTTTCTCTGGTAATGTAAATGGCTATCCCTGTTCTTTTAAAATAAAGTCCTTTTAAAATAATCATTTGAATTTAAAACAGGTAAGCTCATTTTGATTCTGCTGAATAGCCCTAGGGGCATTTCACTGTTCTTCTTTTAAAGCAACAATGATTTCAGATAGTTAATTTATTTTTTTTGTCTAAGTGCCTAATTAAAGGCATTCCAAATGACTGTAACTTCAAAGCCCCTTTCTTCACTTCAACGGCAGGAACTCAGCCTATTCTATCCTTTCCTATTATCTGATAGAAACAGAGTGACTACGCTTAAGTAGGTCTCTTTTTTTCTTTCCTTTTGTTAGTTTGAACTGTGCATTTTTCTCAGCATTTTGTCCCACTCAAGCTCGTCAGATGATGGTTGGTGTACAATGACAAATGGATGAAACATGACAGTAAGGGTTAGTTGATCAGCCAGACCATAGTAAGGGGTTGAAGAGCTCAAAAGCCTCGTAAGAATGATAAATCTCAATAAGCTGCTTTCATTGGAAATCCTTACAAACAGCAACAAAAATGAAAGGGGGAGAAAAAACATTCTCCCCGCAAGGCAGAAGAAAATACATTTTCTTTACAGCATGTCTTCAAATATTATATTTAAATCATATTATTAATCCTTTCCTGAATTATGGGGAATTTTAATGCTTATATGTATGTGAGGAAATGAGACACATTGCTGGCTTCTAAACATGAATATTGAATTCATAAAAGGAATTATTTGATAAGCCATGTGATATGCAATATGGAAAAAACATTGAATGATGAGCAGAACATTCAATTTCCGCTTTACTTAGCAGCTGCCTTTCACTGCTGATACATTTTTGTATATTACAAAAAGCTTAATAGGACATTATTAGCCACCTGTCTGTAGACTTATGATAAAATGTGGAAGTGGAGAGTAGAATATTGCTGTAGACTGTTCTCTGTGTTTTAAAGTTTACCGCATGATGTAGAAACTTGACACCTTTTGCATTGTACTGGCACACATGCATACACACAGCAGCAGAAATATGAAGAAAATCATCATAATCTTTTATAATTCCAAATATCATTGATATATTCTTGATTAAGATAATATATTTGTCAGATGATTTCAGTTAGAATACTCAGAACTAACAGGAGTGACACATAGGAAAAGAAAAACTAAAAATGGAAAAAACTAACCACTAACAATACCACCAAGAGTCTCACATTACAGCATATAACATCATTATGTTTAACTATGAAGTTCAACATAAACTATGTATTTGATGTGTAAACTAATTAAGCAAGCTGTTAGAGCTTATAAGTATTCAAATATTTCTATTAATTTGTAGTTTGATTAAGATGTAGGCTGCTATTCAATTTTGTAAAGGAATTTCTTTATGTGAAAACAGTGTGCAACAATTATTCAAAATAAATGAAAGTGATTGAGTGGAGTTTTTAAAAAAAAACCTTTTATATTGCTGTATATTACTTCACACATATCAGCTCTTTTTAGCCAATCACCCTTTAAAAAGGGATTGGCCTAAAACATTTGACACAGGGTTTTTAGTTGTTAAATTCATTGAGCATAGTAAAGGCGAATAAATACAGTAAGTCAGATGCCGTGTGACATCACCGCTTGGGATTGTGAGAGAGCAGGAACTCCGCAGGTAAGCCTGCTGGCTTGATCCCTTATAGTTTGCTTGGTACTTTGGAGGAAGCTGGGATGCCTAACCCGTGTGAAGGAAAGCAGGGTGAGTTACCTTGAGGTCAGAGCATTATTCATTGTCAGGGACAGAATCTGTGTCAGAGCCAGGTGGTCAGAGGATGACCCAAGACGTTATCCAAAGCCAGAGTCTGGGACAGAGCAGGGGTCAGAGCCAGATGATCAGATGACAGAACAATTCAGGGCAGAATCCGGAGACATGGCAGAAAACGGGTCAAATCCAAAAATACAAACAGGCCAAACAGGAAGTACAAAATAGAGAAGCAGGTTTCTGAACAGGCAGATCCACTATCTCAACTTGTCTTTGGAGTGGGTTTTCTGAGCAAGGTGGCTCCTTGCTCCTTGGTGGCTCCTCCTAAAATTTAGCCTTTCATTATGATCACTGCCAATGGACAGGCTCACCTCTTCTGTAACCAGACTGGCTGTGTTCAAGAGGCGACCGTCCAGAGCCAGGATGTCATGTGAAGAGGGAGTGTTGTGGCGTTGAATGCCAAGACTCAGGGCAAACTGTTTATCCATAAATTCTGTGTTCGCCCCGGAGTGAATGAAGAAGACCTTGGTCTGATGAGAAACAGAGCTGGAAGAAATGCAGACTGGAAATGTCAGACTTAGACAAAAAGAGTTTATGAGTTTGGCTCAGTAGAGTTCCCCCTTCTTCTACTGTACCAGATCATTTACCGGCACATGGAAATACAATGTACCTTACCCCCACAATGCAGACTGAGGTTAAGTTGATAAAATCGTTGTCTTTCCTCTCGTGATGGTTTAGTACCACCCAACTGCATGGGCTCAAAAGGGTAAGTCAGACCTAGGAATTGTCCTAGTGTCAAGAATCAAAATGGTCTCTTGACGAGCAGGGGATTGTAATTTCCGTTCTCTTCTCCATTCTGATAACCAGAGCTCAATCTGTGTAGTCAAATCCTCCAGCAGCTTGAGAGACTGGGGAACATCATGCCAACTCATCCTTAATCTTCTCGTTAAGTTCCATCCAAAAAACATCCAACACCACCTTTTCATTGATTGGCTGTCTGAAGCAAGGAGATGAAAGTCAATAATGGAATCAGAAACTTTTCTGTTACCTTGACAAAGAGAAAGTAGACCTCTGGAGGCTGGGGAGAGTTGGACCACAAACTCAAATCAGTTCTTGAGAAAAAGAATAGGATTCACAAATCTGTGACCTGTTCTGCTATTCAGAAGCTCCCCACTGGTTTGCCTTGCTTGCTAGTAGTGAAACAATAAATGCTACTTTTGACTGATCTGAAGGAAAACAGGATGGTTGCAGTTCAAAAATAATCTCACATTGAGTGAGGAATGGCAGAAATTGATCCGGATCACTTTTGAAGAGTTCAGACACACAGTTCTCGATTGGGAACAGGCCGCACAATGGGTACAGTGACATGAGCCGTTGTTTACAAAGTAAGGAGTTTCCGCCTCTCTATGTCAACAAGTGATCTAGAATCTCAATAATTCCCATTTCCAAAGACAACACTAGCTCTCCGTTGTTGGTCTGGCGATGAGTCAATTTTGTCCTGATTATTCTGTAATAATCTCAAACAGAGGACCCAGAATTCAAACCAGACACAACGGGTGAATTTGAACAATTTATTGGAATTTGCAACAGGAGATGGAAAGAAAGTGATCGTCAGGCACCGCAACTGGTTCTGTCTGGGGAGAGAGTTCATATATGAGTGACCAGCAGTCAAAGATGGAATTAATCTCCAGAATGACAAACCTCTGAGGGGTTTGGAGGAGGCCCAGAAGGGAGAAGAAGAAGGCAGCTGGTGTGTGACGTCATCGCTCAGAATGCTTGATCCCCTGTAGTTTGCTTGGTACTTTGGAGGAAGCTGGGATGCATAAGCCATGTGAAGAAAAGCAGGCTGAGTTACCTTAAGGGTCAGAGCATAAATCATTGTCAGGGATAGAATCTGTGTCAGATCTGGGAGGTCAGAGATCCGAGGGCGATGCAAAACATTATCCAGAGCCAGAGTCTGGGACATTGCAGGGGTCAGAGCCAGATGATCAGATGACAGAGCAGGGCTGAATCCGGATACGTGGTCAAAGGGCAGAAAAAACAGGTTAAATACAAAAATGTCCGACAGGGGTTCAGGCAGGCTCAGAAAATCAGGTTGCAAACGGGTCAGAATCAGTCAGGCAGGCAGAATAAGAAAGAAATCCTGGATAAAACACACCGATGGCTCATAATAATCTGGCACCAGCCAGGTCTGAGAAAGGTTTATATAGTCAAGGGAGCAGGTGGATCTGATGAATGTTGATTAGGAGCAGAGAAGAGGAGAAGGTGGAGGTCATTGTGATGATTAGACCAGCACTGGTGCTTCGATTCATGACAAATCTGTGCATCCCTGCTACACCATGATATCACAGAACCTCTGCCAACTATAGCTAAAAAAACTAAAAACAAAACCAAAGTACCTTTCACTATGCACATTTGGTGCTAAAATAGGAACTTTCTCCCAACATTGAGTAGAAATGATTGCATTCCGCTTTACATCACAACTTGCTGATTGAAGAAAGTGAGCATGTTGTGTATAAGGCAGGGGCAGCACAGTTAAAGAAGGTGCTCTAGAGGTGGCTGGTAATCCCTGTTCAAGGTAGAATGTTGAATGGGCATAATTTTGATAAAGAAAGAGCATTATAACATAGTTAAAATCTCAATGAAGTTTATTTTACATGATAAAGGAACTTTAAGTTAAACTGATCTAAAGCCAAGAACAAAAGAATGAAAATAAAAATTCAGATTTACATTTTTTAATTACATGCATCTTGTCTTAAGCAGATGAAATACAACATGACTATAGAATTACTGTAATTACCTTCACAAATATGAAATCAGTTTGAATTTACAGTATGCCCCAGAGACATCAGCCCAGCATTTCCTGTGTCTCTTATGAGGATGACACAGTAAGAAACAACATAATTTTCAGAAGAAATTGGGATTTATGTTGATTACTTGGCGATTTTTAAATTTTGTCAAGAAATTGAACAGCTGTTTCAAAATAAGGGTAATTTTCAAAACAAGTGGAATAGAACATTGCATTTATCTGTATGCAATTTTCATGATGGTACCTCAACAAAAGGGTTATCATATATATGAGGAGGAACTTGATATTTAACAAAACAAAATTGGATTTGTCTATTTATTTTAAAACAGACTTTGGGATTGGTTTGCAGTTTGGGGTATTTTGAAAGATTTGCAAACTTGAATTGGGCTTTTTACAAATCCAGTTAATGTGTTATACATAAAAAGGCTGTATGGACTGAACAGTTTGCTCTAAATCCTTTCTAAACTTATTTAAGTTACAAGTAAATTATGTGTAAAGAATCATTGACATCAAGTCTTTCCTGTTGCCACCATTAACAGTCTGATTTGTAGTACTCCACAGAGCGGTGCATTTCAAAACTAACCTGAGACTGATTTTCACATGTGAAAATTGTTCTAATTAGAGTAATTAAAAAATAAACCTAA
>JAUZNJ010041082.1:0-10141 GCA_034780135.1 Jordanella pulchra | reverse complement strand
ACAAGTATGTGTTCCGATCACTCTATCACAGAAAAATAAGACTTGTAGAACTTATTAGAAACTCAAGACAGCCATGAAATTATGTTTTTTACAAGTGTATGTAAACTTTTGACCACAACTGTATCCGCATTAATGGGTCTAAGGACTCATCTTTCTTTTAATAATGATCCACATTCCTTGGTTTAGTTCAGACCAGTTTGGTCAATCAAGCACAGTGACACTCTGGTGATTAAACACATACTGACAACTTTAACAGTGGAAGGGATCCGGGTGAAAAATGAAATCCGTGTTTCCATAAAGCGGATTGCTGCAGTAACTTGGGATTTTAAAGACACCAGAGGACCAATAGCAGCAGACCTTCCTCCAAATTCCAGGACAGGGATTTTAAATGGAAGAAATTTTACTTCTATCTAAAAACTGGACTGAGGACTGATGTCAGTCCAGTCTTTAACGTGACTTTGTTGGCCCAAACATGGCAGCTGGATTAGATTTCTGTGAAAATAAATCCTTGTCCAAGGGTCTTATGTGTTATTGTAAATAATAATTAGAGTTTTTAATTAGCTATATCTTCTTTATTAAATTAAATATATTTGAATTTTGCTTTTAGAATCAGAGTATCGAGTTAATCAACTTGTTGAATATCTTTCTAAAAATCTTGTACTAAAAAAACATGGACATATTTTCTACAGATTGAGATTCATCTTTTATATTTTCTTTTGTTAGCTATCATGATTCTAGCAAGCAGCAATATAACCTCTATAAAAATGTCTGTATACCTGAGCCAAGCAGTGAAAACTGGCTTTAAATCAGTGCTCAGCAGATTTAATGTCAACAGACAAATATGGTAGAACCACAACACTTTGATGCAAATCTGTTTGCAACATTGATTTAATCAAAGCTTGGAGGCTCCTTCTGGGCAAATAACAAAACACAAAAAACATAATGAGTCTACAGTTTATTGTCTACTTTACGTTTACCACAGCTTTAATGAGCTTGTACAGGGGGATGAAAAACCAATCAATTATTCTTATGACACAAGAGTAATGCATGCAAAGACAAGTAATTTGTAAGCTAATGAAAATGAAACTACTGTTCCTACGAAATGGAAGCACTACTAGTCAGCTGGCCTTCATTGATTTCTATTAAACAGTAAATCCAGATCAGGTAGTGATCAATAGCTGTTTTGACTTTCAAATTCTACGTTGTTCTCTTAACGTGCTCTTCTCTCATGCAGAGGTATAACCTTATCAACATGCATACAAAAGGGGTAGAACGTGTAAAGAGGAGAAAAAAAGGAAAATGCTAGATATCGGTTTCCAATTAAGGTAGTGGAAGTTGACAGCCTGGTTGTTTGTTTTCTAAGAAAAGCAAAAAGACAACTTTGGCTTTAGATGCAACAAGCAAACACACAAAGTACCCCTTGATGACTTCCTTTTGCATCTACAAGCTGATTTAAGTGGCTTTTTCATATCTCAAGGCTGTCTCTTCTCCGGATGACCAAGATTCAGCCTCAACATCGGATTCCTCTGAATGGACTATTTCCTCCTCATTTCTACAGAATGCTTTCTTCACTTCAGGGGTCATCTGTTCCTGGTCTTTTATGGAATCCAAGCCAGATGGGTCGATATGCAGTTTGGAGTTCCCATTAACTACCTTTGGGTTCTCAAAGTTCCCTCCATCCATGGTGTCACTAAATCCTCGATTATCGTTGGTTTCCTTAGCAGCTTCTTTAAGAGCATCTCCTGGTGTGTAATTGGCACCAGTCTCCAAGGAAGATACCCAGAAGTCATTGTTTCCATCAGAGCTGAAGTGGCCATGGAGACTGCTTTCTGTTGCATCTTTCACTATGAAAATATCATTTTCATTCAAAGCTCTGTCAGGGGAAACTTCATGTATGATGATGTCATCATCGGATAATTCTGGTGTGTCTGCATTCTTTGGCTCTTGTTTTTCCTTATCGTTAATTTCCGATTCCTTTGTTGAGTTTTTCCATTCAGCAGTTTTTCCATCTATAGAAAACACATGAAAGTTCCCAGCATCCTCAATGAGATGTTTTTGAGATCCAATAGATGTTTCCCCTTCTAGAAAGACCTCAGATACTTCCAGAGGATCATCAACATCTTCAATAGGCTTCAGATCTTCTGTTTCCAGTAACACAGACCCTCGGTCCTGTATGTTGTTGACATCCTCCGCATCTGACCTGCTGGAGATTTCTGCAAAGCCTGGTTGATTTTTCGTTTCCTCTGTATGAAACATCACATTGCCTTCATCCTTTCTTGTCTCTGCTTTATCTATAGCCTCTGGATCATCATGTTGGGTGTCCTCCTCAGTCACTGTGTTCACTGAATATATCTCACCCGATGCAACAAATGGTTCATTAAAAATTTGCGTCTCTAAAGCCTCATCTTCAACTAACAGGGAAGACACCGGATCATGTTTCTCACTCATTTCAAACACATTGGAAGATGTTTCTTCTGTTGCCTGTTCAGTTTCTGTTTGCTCATTCAGTAGCTTCTTAGTCGGATTGTTTGTCGAATGCATCTCAGTAAATAGATCATTGAATATTTGCCTCTCTGACGCTTCTCGTGTGATTGTAGTGAAATGTTCAAAATCTCTGTTGGGGTTCATTTTAAGCTCACTGCTATTATCCCCTGGTGGATTTTCTGTCTCTTCTTGTTCTTTCACTGCTTCTTCAGTCGGAGTCTCTGTTGAATGTGTTTCCACCGATGGATCACTGAAAGGATGTCTGACTGAGGTTTCACTAAGAACTGAAGATTCCCAGTTTGCTTTAATTTCAGACTCAATGATAGAAGTGTAAACTGAAGCTTCTTCTTTATCCATTTCTTTCAAGGACATTTGCTCAATTTGTAATACATTTTCTCCTTCCTTCTCTTGTGCAAAATGAGCACTGTAACTATCTGTTGATAAATTTTCTAATTCTTGTTCTACTAGTCTGTCTGTGTCCAGCTCCTTATCATAATCTGCATTAGTCTTTATTGTGGCTCCAGTAAGTTCTTCCGTTTCCTCCTCTGAATGTCCCTCTACTCCACTCACCACCACTGCAACATGTTCTGCTTCATTTACTTTTTCCCCATAATCACTTACTGTTTTACCTTGGTCAACATTCCTATCTTCAACATGAGTGTATCCAAGATTATAGTCGTCATCCACCGTCTCCTCCTCCACCTCCTCACACAGATCCTCCATGGTCCCGAAAGTCTTTGGCTTGCCGTCACCCCATGTTCCGGTTCCTGCCTCTGCTTCCTTCTTTTCCAGCTCGCCTTCACTCGACTCACTTTCATCAAAGTGCGATGCCTGAGTGTTGGCGTCAGTGTCGTCACTTTTGTATCGGATCAGGGGACGAGTGTCAGCAAGGGTATTTTCCTGAGCATAGCTGTCACTCTCCCGCTCGGTCTTCCATGACACAGAGACATTCTGTGAGTCTTCTTCATCATCTTCTTTGTCAGGAGGTGGAAAATGTTCTTGATCCAACATAGTTTGTTCTCCATCTGCTTGTTGGAGCTCAGAGGCAACGTCACCCAATAGGTTGAAGTTTTTATTTTCCAACCCTGGATCTTTTGCTGATATATCCTCCTCTGGCTCAGCATGTTCCTTATTCCCTTCATTTTCCACGTTGTCATCTATCCTTTCACTGACTCTCCTCTCTATTACACTGTCCCATGTATCCATCTCTTCCCCATCAGGATACAACTTATCCTCATCTTCGCTACCTTTTGTTTCTGCTATAGAAATGCTAAACTCTTTTTCCACATCAACATTCAACATGCTTTCATCAGTTCTGGTGTCTGTGACTTGGATTTCTCGTGGTTCACTTTCAGATTCAGGACTACTTGGTCTGGATTCAAACGTTGCTTCAAGCACTGCTTCCGTTTCTGAATCTGAAGTCTCATCTTGCACACGCTCTACCACTTTCAACACGTCTTCCTTTGTTGATGCATCAGCTTGAGCCCTTTGGTGTTGCACATTCTCTTCTTCAGTTTCCCCCTCAAAGGCCACATCATTTTCAACTTCATCTGAGAAACGACAAGGTTGTTCTGTCATTCTGACATTACATAATACAGGGCTGGATGTCGTGAGCTGATGTTTAACAGCTTTCTCAAGTGAAGTCGGCTCCCTGCCGAGACCAAACTCAGCTGTATGACTGACAACAGACTCAATCGCTGCTTCTATATCTGTTTTAACTTCATCCTCACACATTTTCTCAGGTGCCTCTTGCTCATTAGGAGGAGATAAAGGCTCAGCATAGGTGACTTTTTCATGAACCTCCTTTGGTCTGAAGTCTTCAGCTGCTCCATTCTGAACTATTTTTGGATAGGGACTTCCTGTATTGGCAGATTTTACTGCAGCTGCTTCTGTAGGTTTGCTGGAAATCTTTGGGGGTTCTCTTAAAGCTGCAGATCTTCTTCTTTGGATCTGACTTGCAGTTATTGCTGATTCTGTCCTGCCTTGGACAGATGAGGGGTAAGTGGTCTTGAAGCTAGCAGACAGCTGGGTTGGGTAATTTCTTCTAACCCCATGAGGAATCTGAACTGCATCTGTGGAGGACAGAACTCATAAATAAACAATGAACTAAGGGGTAGAAAGGGAATTATACAAACGCCTTTAGAAAAAGCTAAATTAAATTAAACATGTCTTATTAACTGCTAAATATGTGTGAATTGTGGTTTGAAATCCAACGTCCTCAAAGAAGACTGCCTGATATGGAGGAGAGAGTCTGCATCACCAGACCATTATTGAAATCTATGTTCTCGAGTTAGTCTGCACACTAATGGGGAGATATTGATCTTCATTTCCTGTCATTGATGCGCATACTACCAGAAAGGGAACCCATATGGCTCTATAACCGATGGGGTCTGTCCGACTGTCGTTACACGGCCAAAAGAGCTTACGTCAGCCCGTTACACCGAGTCCCTCTATTCCCAAGTTCTTGCAAAACTAATAGAATTATAAACAGTGTTGAACATATATATCCACAGCGTGAGGGGCTTTTACTTGGACCAAGTGATATTGTGATCTTTTAAATCAAAAAGCATTTAGATTCTCCTTTTTTATGTGACATGAATCGCTGCAGAAGCTAAATGACAGAAATGTTTGCTAAACAATGTTTACTAAAATTACCTCTGATGTAAATGTTTTGTGGCTTATTTAACACAGCTGCATCTCTTCCAAGGCTCTCGCCATCCAACAAAGCTCTGTGGAGATAACATAAAGATAAATATTACATTCTGGGGTCTGATGGTTTCTAACACACAAATATGACGTTTGTGCCTAAAACAGTGAAAGCAACTTGATGCTGCAGACTGAACCGTGTGTGACAAGAGGCATGAATGCACACTGAGGTCTGTTGTTATGGTAATGAAGGAAAGGCCCCGCCACTGAGGAGCCATCTGCACAAGCCTCTGCCATCAATTCCTCTCACACAGACACACACACAGAGTTAGGGGGGCTCATGGGAGCACACTACTGACACAACTGGAAGCAGCTCATGCAGCACTAATGTTTCTATTCACACATGTGGATTCCAGCATATACCCTTATAATTAGCTATATTGATCGTGTTTGATCGAAATGTTAAGCATTGCTGTTTGCCTGCAGCTTCACAAACATTACATGCTACTGAGATTTGTCCTTCAGTAATGTCCTCTCCTCTCCCATTCCCCTGTGCTGATACTCTAGACTCCCATAGCTTATAGATTGGTTCTGTCTCACCCTCTTCTCTCAAGAAAAGGGTGAGGGTCAATACTTTGAGAAGGGGGAGAACAAGTAAGGCAGCGCTGCTTTATAATGCCTAAGTTACCATGTTCAAGGCAGCCGAGGCTGCAGTAACAACCAGGCGACCTCAGGTCCAGACGGCTCTTTGTTTGGCAGCTTCTAACAGTGATGGATGGTTATTGATTTGGTTCTAAGCTTTAGCCTCAAAATGTGTTAAACTAGTAGAATTAAAGAGAGTTATAAAATCTGATATTTCTTTTTGCAATCCTCATACTCCATCCTTCTATATACTTCAGACATCCACTGGAGCTCCAGACTTGCATTGGATTATGATTTCTTTTCCTCTAAAGAACCTGATAAACTCCCCTCCTCCCCAGTTTACTTGCAGATTACCTGTATGTTGCAACTTCCAGACCCAGAGACATTTTCAGCCTCATCAAGTTCTGGTTCTCCTGCAGAAGGTGGTCTATCTGCTGGCCCAGTTCCACTTTTTCAACCTCCAACTCTTCTAAGTGTTCCTACCAAAACAGGAAATCAAATAGGAAAGGGAAGCACTTAGTATAGACATGGGAAGCCTTTTGCAGTTTTTTTTAAACATTCTCATGGTTAAAAATATTTTAAAGTACTCTAAGATGTTTTGAATAGGATTAGGAATACTATCAGTGCTGTAGATGAGCCACGAATGTATTTTGTTAAGGTTAAAGAATAAAAAGTAAAGAGTTCAGTTATGTCCTTTCCAGGTTTCCTCGGGGTAAAACAGGCAGCAGGTTAGGATATTTAATGCCAGTCATCTAGATGTGGGAAAAAGCCTAGAAAGAGCTCAACTTTGTGTTCTCAGACCTCCCAGTGACCCAAAACTAATCCCATCAACTAAACCCGAATAAAGGAGGCCCCAAGTGGCTTTCAAACTAAAATGTTTTCAGTCTGTGAAAATTTAAGATGCAGATACTAAGAGAGCAAGGTTCCCTGATGATACAATTAAAAAAACATATCGAGCTTTTTGTGGATCTGCCTTAATTATGTGCCTTTAATCTTTGGCTGGAATATGTGCTAATATCTGTAAATCATATTTTTTTCATTATCACAACTTTAATTAGTGAATAAATCCCCTAAGACTTAAGCAAAGTCAGAACAACTTAGCATGCAACAGCATGCATGTTTAAACTCTGTCTACTCTCACATCACGTCTTGGGTTGCTAATAAACAAGACTTCTCATTTTGCTGTGGTTTCCCACTTTACTCTCAAAACCTGAGCTGACTTACTGTCAATCCCTCAAGAAGATGTTTTAAACATCAGCCAGACACAACACAGTTACACAATTTGCAGAAGGCAAAAAAGCAAAGAATCAAAAGTATTTTATTTATCCAAAGAAGTATATCTAAAAATCTAGAGCTAAAAACACAAAAAACTGGCTGAAGTAAAGCTATCAAATAATAAATACCAGTTTTTGGTCATATAACTGTTAGATTTTTAATCCAGACATGTGAATCTGAAAAACTTCAGGAGGAATTTATTTTTTATCTGAAACATTCCAAAATATTAATTTCTTAAGAACAGTGCTTCTGTGTTTTTCCTGTCTGCTTGTTCTGCTCTATCCCCTCGTTAGTTGTGAAGCATGGTGGTTAACAATAAACAAGCTTCTGCTGGAGGTTTCCTTTTGTTAGGAGAGGTATAACTTTCCACTTACTCTCCTTTCATGCAACCAAACTAGAGAGAAGTCCTTACCTGGAGCTGCTGGATCTGATGACAGTGTTCCTCCCTGCGTTGGGCCACAGTCTTCTCCAGATGTAGTCTGACATCCTTAGCTGAAGCAATCTCCTTTTCCAAGGTTTGAAGCTTCAGCTGGCTCTCACGTTTCTCCTGGCAAACTTGACCCAAACGACTCCTGGCCTGATCAAGCGACTCCTCCAGCTGAGCCAGCTGGCTCTGGTAGGCCTCTGCGGCCTCCTGCCATGCTCTGGTTGCCCTCTGGGAAAACTCATGCCCCACCTGGAGTAGGTCTGGTGTCTGTTTACTCCTTTGAATCAGGTTTGGAAGCATCTTGGCTCTCGATTGGGTCAGTGTGGCCTCCATGTGAGCAACATCTTCTTCATGGGTTTGGATAAGGAATCTCATTTCATGTTCCAGCTGATTGACCTTCTCCCTGAGCCAGATCTGCACTCTCTGCTCATCTTCCATCTCCTTCCTGCTTTGCTCCATCTGAGTCTTGGCCAGCATTTTGGCCTCAGCCTCCCTCTGCCTCTGAAGCTCGAGGGCTTGGATCTCCTCGCTCAGCTTCTGAACTTCCACCTCTGTGAGGACCCTGTCCCTCCAGGCAGCATCCACTTCCTGTCTCGCCTGTCTCAGCTCTTCCTCTAAGCCTTTCCTGCGTGTCGTGGCCCCCTGGTTGTTGTGTCTCAAAACTTGAATCTCATTTGCGAGCATTTCATTTTCCTCTTCTAGAAGTTTGACCCGACTAAGATATGTTTCAAGGCGTCGGTTCAGGTTCAGCATCTGTTGCTTCTCCTCGCCGAAGTGGTTTGGATGGAAGATTTTATGCACTCCTTGGAGCTCCATGTTAGTTTTAAAAAAAGATATTTTGGCAAACTGAGGTCTCACTCTGAAGTACACGGATTATGATTTGGCAGTCGGCTTTGTCTCTTCGTTCCAAGCCTGAGTCAGTGTGGGGCTTCCTGGTGTCTGAGGGAGGCTCCCGAGAGGCTCTGGTGGAGTGACTGCCAGCAAGGGACGTCTCTTTCATACTGGGTTTAAGGAAGGGGCCGGGCACATGGACACCAGGGGTGGAGGAAAAAGGGTGGGAGGAGACTGGAAGCTGTGGATATGGAGGAGAGAGAAAAGGAGGAAGGACACAGAGGGAGAGAGTGAACTGAGGCAGGATACTGGAGATGAGATGAAGGGCTATAATAAGAAGAGTGGATTAGATAGAAAAAGGGGCAGACAGAGGCCATCATGCAATTAAAAATATGAACTCCATCCTAACTGAGTGCTCTTTTGTTCTATGCTCACATTGCAGTCTGTTTTTTCCAACCACTTCCTTTGTTAGTCCTAAATGAAGACATACTGTGAAGCTTTGATGTGCGGTTTTAAAAACACTTGATTCTGTTTGATAAAAGTTTGACACAATAGAGAGATAATCATTAATAGACATCTCACCCCTTGCAACAGCTATTAGAATAAGCTAAATGCTTCTGGAACCCAAAACATTTAAATCTGTAAAGTGTTATTTATAGAAATGAGTCTTGTGTTCACAACCTCATCCTTATATTTGGAAGAAAACAGGCCAAAATTTTATGAAATATTTGAATAAAAAAAAAAAGATTATGAAGGAGTTTTGAAGGAGTTTATTAAAGACAAAAAATGTTAAAAACTGTAATGCTACTGAAGAAAGACTTTTTAGGTATTTGGATCCAGTATATTCATTGATTCATTCATTGATTCATTGATTCATTCATTCATTCATTCATTCATTCATTCATTCATTCAGTCAGTCAGTCAGTCAGTCATTACCCATTTGACACTTTGATGGACCTTTAAATTGAGAAAACAAGACAGAAACCTTTAACCAGTCTTACTGTATTGTCTCTGTAGAGTGCCTTGAGATGTATATATTGTGAATTGGAGCTACATAGGTAAATTGAATTGAACTGAATTGACAGACTGGAGTAATGGGTCCTCCCTGCACCTAAATAAAAAACAAAACACCAGAATACAAAAAGTCTTCTGGATGAGGCAGAGGCTGACCCCCATCCTGTAGGGAGCAATCCTCTTTCCGACTGACGACCGCAGGCTCAGACTCAGCTGACTCTCACCTCCGCAGTTATCATTACGATGACATTAAAGGTAGAAAATGAATCTTTATGTTTAAATTGTCCCATTTCTAGAACCTTCCTGGATTAAAAAGAAGACAAGAAACTTTAGCTTGAGTGATTAACAGTAAAGGCAGAACAGATCAATACACCTCAAAATGACAACTATGAAGAAGTTACCAAACCATAAAATATATCAACATGTTAGAAATTTACATCTTATGCATTTTACATTAATTTAATCTTATTATATCAATGTCTTATTTCATTTCTTAACAGACCTCAGTTTGGGTTTCATTCTGTTTAGGTTTAGTCAGTATACTCTACCTTTACATTTGGACCATCTGTGTTTGCAGCTTTTGTAAAATAAAATCACTTATTTAAATTCTCCAGTCCGACACAAGAGTTTTGCTTTCAAGTCCTCCAATGTCAATCATCTTAAGTTATTTACAGACTTTTGTGAATAAACTATAACATAATGATAATGAAAACCAATAATCAGAATGAGGAGAGCCTGGACAATGTGTTGGGATCCGGAGTTTGTCTGCCACCTTTTCTCCAGCAGAGCGCGCCGTGGGTCTTCTGGGCTGGAGCCCTCAAC
>JAUZNJ010041081.1:0-10142 GCA_034780135.1 Jordanella pulchra | reverse complement strand
AAACTGTTGAACTTTTTCCCGTTGTCCCGTGTGGTGTTCTGCATGTGGGTTAGAGCCCTTAAGCCCACCATGACACACTGCATGTTTTTTTTTTGTTCTTACATTGATAAAAATTGATAATTCCTACTCAGCAGCAGTTTACTTGTAAATACTCGTGTACTGTACATGTTGCCATGCAAAAACCTCAAACTTTAATTGTGTTACATTGGGATTTTATGTGAAAGCTCGAAACAACGTAGTGAATATTTGTGGAGCGGAAAAAAAAAAGATGGTACAGTGATTCTTAAGATCTATACCTTTCACTGCACTTATAGCTGTAAGATTTTTTGGGGTACCTATAGTCCTTCTTTCAGATTTGTAGGTGAAATCTAAAACATGTACCCATTGTTCATTAAAAGAATAAATTAAAATCAGTCCTGTTGTATGAAAATCCTCTATAAGCACTGGCTTTCAACTTTACCAGATATTCTGAGTTAGATTTAGGTCTGGAGTTTGACTGTGGACATAAAACATTGAAATGTGTTTGGATCCAAATCAATCTGTTTCTGTATGTTTAGGTCTGTTGTCTATCTGGATGTATTTAGCAGTATTATTCTTCCCATCAAGTCTGACCAGGTTCATTAACCTCACTAAAAGAGACATCTCAACAGCACACTACCACCCTTGGTTGAAATAGTGAGGATGATGTGTATAAACAATATGTGTCAGTGATAAAGTTTAGTTTTGGCCCGATCTTACCAGCCCATTTTATTTCCACATGGTTGTTGTGTTCCCTAAATGCTACCATAAAGAAAACACAAATGGATTCCTTTAGTAAGAATTTAGAGTAAAATGGGACTGAATACAAATGCAAGCCAAGAATATTTTGCAAGCCATTTATGTGTTTTGCACATTGATAAACATTGTGTAACTCTGTTTGACTCTATCACATGAAATAGAAATGAAATGCATTGTAGTTTGTGGCTGTAAGCTGATAAAAATAAAAGATAATGGTCAAAGAGAATGCATTATTTTTGCAAGGTACTGTAACATGATCTAACTTTGTGAAAAATAGAGCTATTTATATTTACTGCCCTATATTGATCACAAAGATAGCTTCTCTTCTGAAAGATAAAAAGGCTATTTGTTTGCTGGTATTTGACAGAACAGAAAAGATAATATCTGACGCAGAAAAGATCATTTTTACACAAAACCTTCTTGATGCAAGGCAAAGGGTGAACATCAGCCCCAGCTAACAGCTTGCAAAACAAACGTTAACATGTACAAGCACAAGACAACACACAGGCATGTTGATGTGAAAGATGCTAAGCACACACATGGGGCTTTGGGACAGCGATGCAGCGCCTCAGCCAACACATCAGCGTAGCTGTAGGGAAAGTTTGCATGAATGTTAAAGAGTTCCCTGCCTATCAGACTGGTAATAAGGCCTGCTCATGAAGACCTAATGGCCGCCTCTCTTCGCTGCTCTTCACCCACCATTACAGCACCACTCTGATCAAATGAATGTCATCTGTCTGGCCAAGATTCAGCAGTATCCCCACTGCACGCCTGCTGGATTCCTCAGTCAGCCTTATCCCAGAGTGTTCTTTTGAATACACATGAGTTTATTTCTTATATTTTACTTTTTTATTCTCAATCACGCACGTCTACACCTCATACGAGCCAAACATCCAAATATCTAAGGAACATAGTGCTTTTAATATGTCAGGGTCTTCTTGTGAATAAGATGCAAATTGTAAATGGTGATCAGCGGTAATCTGGAACTGGACAGAGATGTGAGATTGATTTACCAAACTGTCTTATATATATAAAAAAATATAAAAAAATAGATTCAAAACATCCAAACATCTAGAGAAAGTGTTAAGGTGACCTCTGTCCTTTTGTTCAGATTTGAAGTATAAACATATGCAAACGTTCTGCTGTCTAAGCAATGCGAAATTTGTATGATTAAAAGATTGATTCCCGTTTTGTAAAGATATCACAGGATTTTTATGAGAATTGTACCTAATAACCTCAGCAAGAGATCACAACAGTTCTTAAAACCTCAAAAGAAGCAACTGCCCAAGTTAGTAGGGATACTAATATTAATGCATCTCAAACCTCTGAACAGGAAGTCATAGTGTGACATAGTCAGACACAAATGCTACAGTTTTATTTCCTACAGGTCCAAAATCTAAATGCTAAGGGAGCACCCAAGTTGGTGATCAGTGTAGTTCTAGTTTTATGCTTGTTCAAAACTAAAACCATTTATTGGTAAGCAAGCAGTTCAAACAAAACTGAAGATTTATTTAAGTAGTCTTCCATAGTTAAAATGTCAGATTTTGATGTAATTCATCTTTAGTAAACAATTGATGGTAAAATGTATAGCTGAATTAAAAAATATCAAATAATTATAGTCGTAACAGTAGACGCTGCTTAATTTCTTATTTTCCCAAAAAATGGAATTTACATAGAAATTCAGATTGTCACTAAATATAAATTTAATTAAATAAATAAAAAATAATTTATCATTTATATATTTCATGTTATGACTCACAAACATAGGGAAGAATGCAAACCTCACAGATTTTTAAAGAGAGCCAATGACATCCAATGTAATTGTGTCACCAAATTTAATTCTAAAGCTTGATTTATGTTTGATGTGTCTGCGAGGTGTGCGTAGCCAAATTACGTCATGTTTAGCTTCTAAGTCCCGCCGCGCAGTATCCATGCAAACAACATTCCTACACTACTAGGAAAATTTGTAACTACACGGACAGATTCTTGCCGAAAAAACATGGCGCGTGAACAACAGTTAATACCGACGATGGTTCACAAATGTAAACATCTAGAGACATCTTGTCTTTTAGCTCAAAAATACCAACACTATATACCAACACCTTTCACTTTTGGAAAGGCTTTGAAAAAGTTGTAAACGGTTGTATTTTCCACTTCCTTATGGAGTGTGTTGTTGTAAGCATGCTGTTTGTGCCATAGAAAAGCCACGCAAAGCATGAAAAGCTGCAGATGTTGTGACAGGCGGCTTTTCCATGCAGATTATGTGTCCGTCAAAAATAGCTCAACCTTAAAGAAGCTTGAAATTCATATAGTGCTGTGTCCAGGGACATTTTGGAAAAGTTGAATATGTAGTAAAAACATATTACAGAGCACAACCAATATGGATAACTCTAAGAACATTGTGTAGCAAAGCCCATTCAGGATTTTTTAAATGAATATGCAGCTGCAGACAGTACTTTAAGAACTGCAACACATAGGCACATCTGGAACATTAGCTTAAACTGTGGCAATTCTTATGTTAAACCACTTCTGAACTAGAAACAGCAGAAGAGCTTTGTTTGCTAGAAGCAAAAGGACTGGACTGTTGCTCAGTGGTCCAAAGTACTGCTTTTCCAGAGAAATGCAAATAATTAATTCTATTTGGAAATTCACATTTCAGAGTCTAAACAAGAGTTCGAGAGCCAGATAATCCCATTATTTATAACCGAGTACAGTACAAATTTTCTACATTCGCTGAGACTTTACATAGTCATCTCATTTGCTGCTGCTTGTTACACAGGGCTTTATCAAGAGTATAGTCTCCAGCTGCAGCCTTTTTTAACCACAATTGTTCTTTCACTCAACTTACCATATTCTGATTTGATGAAATGTAACTGTCAATAGAAGTGTAATTGTTTAAAAAGTCTGAAATTATTAACAATCTTTTTTTATGATATTTTCTTTTTAATAATACTTATACCTTAAAAAATCATATCAAACTCAGAAATGTATTTATCTACAAAATCCTTAATCCCAATAACAGACACAAGTAAAAACAACATAGAAATTATTGTAAAATGCAAGCAATAATATAGTGAACCTTATGTTTTTATTTTGACAACATATAAATAATTTTTGGTTCTTTTCAGCATTTAAACTTAAAAAAATTAAACAGACATACAGTAACACTTTGTATTCAAGATAATTTGGAACAATAAAACATATCTATAGTAAAAAAAAAATTAGAAAAGTTAGAATAATAATTATTGTCCTTTTTCTAGTGTACAAAAATAAAGAAAACACATCAAATGACTGTAAAAGTTTTTGAGATAAAATGTGACTGTGACACACACTGTTTTTTGGCAAATCAATGGCAGGCTTCAGTCACATGAAATAGGCAAGAAAAAAAAATAGCATTTCCTTCATTTTGTAGGCAAGAGGAACAGATAAGGGGTATCAATTCTGAGAATATTTTTCTTATCCATGCCACCTATGTGTAGTTAGTTCTCCAGTCTCCTTCCCTGAGCAGTTTCCTGTAAAACCTGATGTGTTCAGCTGGCCTTTGATGATTGGATAAATCCTGTGGTTTGTGATTGCAGAGTGGGTACAGTCTTTAGGTGTGATTCTCACCATTCAGTCTGGACACAAAATATGCTGAAATCAGTCTGTTACTCTAAACTTCAAGTCTTTTCAAATCTGTTAAGACTGTTGTATTTTCCCAGTCTAGGAAATATTAATCACCATTTGACTGACTCAGTCAGATGGGTGTAATTCAGGGTCACAGTTTAGGCAGGAACTCATTTTAATCGAGACCACAGAGTCGTGGGTGGTTTAAACATAATAGAGAATTAAGCAATTTCATAGGTCAACAGCTCTGCCGTTTTTTTTAACAAGCTTATATGATCTTAATTACTTAGAGTAATAAAAATGAATTACAGAGCATCAGACTGATCACATCTGACTCAATTGTATTTTTAGAGCTATGGGTTTTTTCTCTTCTGTTCAAAAGTCCCAGACTTTTGAAAAGCTTAGGACTTTTCCAGACCAGGGTAACATATACTGTACATAAATACGTAAATATACATTTACCCAGTTCATTTCACCTTCTTGGGTTTTTACTTTCCTCTAGGATTGGTCCCTCTTCAGAGGCAGGTCCAACAGAAGGATCACACCACTTGTGTGTCTAACTGCAGCCTTCAAAGTGTTTTCTTTTTGATTATTTTCTGTTGCACTGGCTGCAGGGCATATACGTATACTAGAGGCTCCTACTATGCATGGGGTGAGCAGATGTTCTAATCTGTGCAAGACTGTGCTGCTTTTTCTTTGACCTCTGTCTGGGTCCCACAAATCAAATATTGTTCTGCATTAGACTGGCTCAAATTATGAAAAGTGAAAAAATATGTTTATTAAAGAAGTGTAATATAGCCAAAACAAAGACTGTGGAAGGGTATATACTGTACCTGGGTGAGCCCAGTAAAAGGTAGAACAAAGAGAGCTTTCTGTGAACTTTTTCAAATGGAGCTTAAGTTCAACTGAATAAACTGGACTGCTTACCTCATGAAATAAGGTGTTCATCCATCAGTGGAGCAACCAATCAGCGTACTACTGCATGTCTTGCAATCAATCAGCATCAAGAGTCCAGCATAAAATACTTTCATATCCACAACAGTCTGCTACCCAACAAGCTTCAGGAGTTGGATCACATGTCAGATTTCGACTCTGATGTCCCTCATTCAAACCTCATCCTTCCCCCTCTCCACCATCTTGCAACCTCTAGCACTCTCCCTTGCTGCTGCCCTCCCTTTTGGACTCCTTAAACTGATACTGTATGCATAGCATCCCCAGCTGGTCCGGCAGAAGACCACCATGTTGAGCTTGGTTCTGCCCGAGATTTCTTCCCACGGGGGAGTTTTTTCTCTTTACAGTCGCTCATGCCTGCTCATCATGGGGCTTCATACGAACCAGTTCTTTACTCCAGTCAGCTTTCATCTTCATTCCGTTCCACCACTAGCTTCAGGGTCGGGGGGTTTAATCCTACTTTATTCAACAGGTCACACATATGGTCAAAATAAATGTAAGTTTTAATGTTCCCCACCGAAGCCTGAGCGCAAAACTTAAACTTCTTTTCAAATAAACTCTTCTAATTGCCTTCTCTGTGAGTTTTTTCAGACTGAACCTTTTATAAATTTTATTTAATAAAGAGGGGAGTGTATTTTGTACTGTATTTTCCCTTTTAAGCATCCCTTTTAAGTAATCCTGAGCTCCTATCATGGGTAGAGAATTCTGTTTATTAAAATGTTTTTTTGAATGTCTATGTCCAAGTCTGCCTCGCTTACAACAGTTCATACACATAGTGTTTTCCAGATGTTTTACCTTTACCTTTCAAAGATTTTATATAGCATACTTTAGATCATAAAAAGTAACTGCATAGTTACTTTGGCTTGTAACAAGTTTTTTTCACTGAGAGGTAACTGAATTACTAACTCAGTTACTTTTCTGGAGAAGTAACCAGTGACTGTAACTAATTACTCTTTTTAAAGTAAGTAACCCAACACTAGTTACAGGAAATTGGAGGGATAGAGAGGGGAAGGATAGGTTGGTCTAATATTAGGTAGAAGTGTAGGGAAACCCAATTTTTACCACTTTTTAATGGTATTCATATTGGCAAAGGTGCATGAACAGGATGTGTATAATTGTTTAAACATTGAATAATATTTGTTTGTTAGTAGTTTCCAGTGGTACCAAGTAAAGAGGGAAAGTTTTACTCAAGGAGTTTGGTTTACCTTTCACCCTATATTTGGTATACAGTCCTCATTATATAGGCATATATTCACAAGATATGGACAGACCTGCAATTGAATATTCTACACTGCACAGATATTCTCAAGACGCAACTTCAGATTCATAAAAATAAAACTGCTTTGTTCTGTAGTCCTGCTTACATTTCTACATTTGTATATATTTACCTATTCTTATAATCCAATCTGTTATATCAATAAAGAAATGCAGCTTATGAAGAAATTTTACATCCATCCTAGTTTTAATCTTTCCCTTCAACAGTTATGTTCACATATCTGCCTGTATGCCAGCAGTATTATAAGCTTTTGTATCATGTAGCTACAGCAAACCAATAAACAATCTCTTGTTATGACACAGGCTCAAACTGTCCATGATGGCATTCCTCCAAACACCAACTCCCCCACTTGTACTTACTTATCCCATCTCTCTTTTATCTTACTTTGCGGAATCTCTGTTAACCAAAGCAGCACATTCGTATATTCAGGATTTATTTGACTGTGCAGAGTTTGTCCTGCAAAGAAGAAGTAGGATAGGATAGTGCAAATAAATAAAGAGATTATATCAGAGTTCTCAACTTATACTGAGGTAACTGGGTAATATAAATCAAATGGGAGCAGAAATAGAAGATGAAGAATGTATCAAATTATTTTAATGAAATTAAATTTTATTTGATTCATTTCACTTCAGTTAGTCCATTTTGCATAATTTGTTCAATTAATTTAAATTGGTAGGCAGGATTTCCTGTAGTGGGCTATCTTGAGGTGTATCGGAAGGGGGCCTCTGCTGTTGGATGACAGAATGAGTAAGATGATGCTCGGGTTTGCCCACAATGTCCTTTATTCATGAGTAATTCCTTTTTGTGAAATAATCTCCAGAGATTCAAGATGAGTTCCCAGAACAGAGCGGGCCTTCTGTATTGGATTGCTTGATGCCGCTACTCCAACTAGAAAGCTGCATTTAATCTGTGTGATGATCAAATTTGAAAAGTAACTAGTTACATGTACTTATATTACTATAACTACTTAGAATTTGCATAGAGTTTGTATACTTTTAAGCATTTTAAAAAAGATTAACTTCTACTTGTATTTGAGTCTGATTTGATTTAGGTATTTCAGAGTTATAATTTCCAAATATGGAGGCATATTAAACAGACTCTAAGCAAACCCACAAGAACAGCTCATCACAAGGAAAAAGTAAGGGACAGTTTAACTTTGAGCTCAAAGAAGGAAAAGAAAAAAAGCAATGTTAACTTTGTTTGCCAAAGGAAATCGAGTTATCTGCATTTAATAACATCAAACCTACACAAGCATGTGGAGATAAATAAAAAGGGTTTAAGAGTTTATGTTTATGTCAGGTACATGACATGAAAATTGGCATTTGTTGTTGTTTTACTTTTGAAAGCTGTTAGCATAGATAACTAAAAGCTATAAATAGCATCGATCAAGCTCATTTAGGGGGCATCTAATTCCTGGACACAGGAGCATATTGGTCTGGTTGAGGTTTTAGACTATGACCATTTAAACACCAACATTTTAATAACTAATGTAAATAATTTCTATTTTGATTAGTTCCTAGGCTCATAATGTGTTTTGGCTGAAACTAGATGTCAATGAGACAAACAAAGATTTTGACATGATTAAGATGATCAATAGAGAAAACCCTCAAGACAGCAGCAATTTATAACTTATGTCCCATTAAAATACCGTTGTTTGGCTGTAAACTGGAAATCATATTTAGGAGATTTAGAAATAATGTTTGTTGATTAATATAACTAATCCTTTGCTTATCTCGGTATTACTCATAGCAACCAGCATTCAACGTTCAATGGTTGTTTTTAAGGGTTTTTTGTAGTAGAAAATATATGTTGATGTTGTACGTTTTTGTATACAAATTGTACATAACGGGATTGGTACATGGAAATACAGTGTGTGTTTAAAACCATTTTCTGCGTTAAAATGACACATAATACCTCCAAAATTCTCATGGTGTCATATTTTGACATATTTTATTTTTGTGCTGCATTTTCATTTGTAAAGATGCTCCTTTGGTTAAAAACTGATGACAATCTACTCAGTCGGGTATTATTAGCTTAACAGGTTAAACTAATACTGTTTTTGCTAACAATTAATCTTCCCAACTCCACTCTTGGGGCTTTAAAACATATTGCCAAATTTATTTAATTTTCCTATTTAGTCTTTTCTTCAGTACATTTTTTTATCTGTTAAACGTTACAATATCTGCATCTACCCACATCTTTGTTGGAGACAAACAGTGTTCTTTTAGGTTGCACCCCTCAAAGCCTCCTCCACCTCTGGATTCAATTTTCTTATGTTTTAAATGGCAAGAGTTTAAAACAGAAACACCCCTATCTTTGGCTTTCTCCCGTTAATCCTCCAAGGTATGCTAAAATTTTCACTGCGATTTACAACTGCAGACCTGGAGTCCAGAGTGACTCCTTTGACAGCACGCAACTCCTCTATATCCAAATAAGGTGTGAGAAGCAGCAGCTCTTGCTGAAGTCTTGCTTTATGTTAAGGTGAATCTCGGTCCCATCAGAAGAAATATTGTCACCCTACCAGACAGAAGATAAGGGTAATGCACTGTGACAAAAGTGACAAAGATGGTGATTCTCTGGCTGGCATGCATTCTGTGCAAAGGGAGAAAATGGAGCGTCAGACAGGAGTGCTGCTCCCTCCATTGAATGTATCACAAGAAAATTCCTGTGTTTTATTTAAGACTGATGCTTTGACACTTGAGGGAAAAAAAATCTACAGGCAAAGGTAAACTATAACGCTGAAAGCTGATCTATAATAAGTAAGCCAGAAGCTTTCTCTCTAGAAAGAAACACCACATCGCACTGTGCTCTATGAAAAATATATAAACAAATTAGTCTGCTCTATACATGAAGAGAGCTCAGTTAATCTATTCCAAGTTTTTTATCTCATTAGCTGAGAATACTGAGCAGGGGTGGAACAGACTCATAATGGAAACCAAGAAATTAAGGAACACTAAGTTGAGCAAAACCAAATACAATAACCTGGCTAAAAAAAACTTTAACCTGATTTGTCTGAATTTACAAAAAAAAAATTCTTTAAAAATGATTCCACTGAAGCTCTGTGCTTGAGTTGTTGCCCTACTGGAAGGTACATACGTCTTCACCACAGTCAAAAATCTTTTGTAACATTCAACAGTTTTTCTTCTTATTTTTGAATTCCCATCAACCGTAACAATAAATCTCATCTCTGCTGCAGAAAAGCAACTCACAAGCCTGATACTGCCACCACCATGTTTCACTGTAGCAGCAATGTGATCATTGTATTGTGCAATGTTAGCTCCCCTGCAGCCATTGCATTCAGCAGGTAGCCCCAAATGTTTAATGTGTGGCTCATCTAACACATTGTTCCACATTTGCTGGGTTCCATATATGACTTGTAAAATTTGTATAGCTTTCAAAAATGAGTGTATTTTGAAATCCTGCAAGAAGGACAGATTTTTGAAGTGAGACACTAATAGGCCTGTCACAATAGCAAATTTTGCTGAACGATTAATTGTCTCAAAAAGTTATTGCGATAAACGATAATATTGTT